>JAVYIG010004913.1:105000-148834 GCA_035222895.1 Strongylocentrotus droebachiensis
AATATGGTACATAAACTTGGGTTCATTGTTCCATGTCAGGGACGTGATTATTAAAAGCGGTATTATTTCTATTTTGGCGAGCGAGCGTAGCGAGCGAGCAAAAAAATCACTTCTCTTTTATAGGGAAAATATGGTACATAAACTTGGGTTCATTGTTCCATGTCAGGGACGTGATTATTAAAAGCGGTATTATTTCTATTTTGGCGAGCGAGCGTAGCGAGCGAGCAAAATTTTTGTAATGATAATTGGTTCATAAATTTCAGATTTTTTTGTTGCAGGGCAGGGCTTACACAATCATGTCTAAGGTGATGTTAATTCCGTTTTGGCGAGCGAGCACACCAAAACTTCTTTGAATAACGTTTGGTACATAATTATTAACTGGTTGTTGCAGGTTGGGGCGGGCACGTTAGCGGTGTCAATTCCATTTTGGCGAGCGAGCATAGCGAGCAAGCAAAAAAAAAAACTCTTTTAATAGAAATTAATAAATAAACTTGTTTTTATTGGTGCAGGTCAGGATGGACGCAATCGCGTTTAACGCGATTCAATTCCTTTTTGGCGAGAGGGCGAAAAAACTCTTCCATTTTTAATGATATTGTTGCAGGTCAAGGGTGGGCACAATTATTTCCAAAGCAATATCTATTCATTTTATTCGCGAGCAAGTGTAGCGAGCGAGAAAAATGAATTACTCTCTTTTAGTAACATTTGGTACATACACTGTGTGTTATTGTTGCCATGGTTGCAGGTCGGGGCCCGTCGGGGCAGGCACAATTGTATTCTAGGCAATGCTAATCCTTTTCTTTTTTCAGGGGGACGAGCAAGTGAAAACATTTAATACAAAATAGGCTAGCAAGCAGTTCGCGCCAGCGAAGAGTTTCGAATTTGTTATATCACTTATATTTTCCTATTTTCATTTGTCTTAATTTTTCAGGGCCGTATGCGGAATATTTTTCTGGTGGGGGAGGGGGAAAGATGCGTTAAAAGTTTTCGAAGAATCTCAAAAGCAAAAGGAGTGAAGGGAGTTCGAGCGACCGAACTGGTCATGAGGGTACTTTTGCATTTTCAAAAGTAGAATTGAAGGATTTGGTATAGGCCTACACTACATTTTCAGGAAAAAAACTGTACGTTTTCAAAATATCTGGGGTCAACTGCCCCCCCCCCCCCCCCTGGTGCGTACGGCCATGGTCTTTTTTTTTTAATTTCCCCATTTTTTTCCTTTCCTTTTCTTTTCCCTTTTTCTTCCTTTTCTCTTCTTCTTCCTTTTTTTTTTTCCTTTTTCTTTTTTTCCTTTTTTCTCTTTTTTTCCTTTTTTTCTTCCCTTTTCTTTTTTTCTTTTTCTTTCCTTTCCTTTCTTTTCTTTTCTTTCCCCTTTTTTTTTCTTCGCCTGGAGCCCGTCAGGGGGGGGCACTCTGCCCCCCCTGCCCCCCCCCCCCATAGGTACGCCAGTGCCTACAAGGGCTTGGTGATAATATGGAATATGATCATGATATATGATTATTATTCTAGGCCTATGCAGTGCCTCCCAGAAAAAACAAAACTGAGAATCATCGGTGTTTTATCATATCTTAGTCTCATTTATATTTAATAAATGACACATATTTGGAAAGCTTAGATCCTCCTCTTTCATTTAATGCAACTCATTATGATGCATATTTCACGCATGAGTGATTAAAATGAATTGGAAGAGAGGAAACCAAAAATTCATTTGGCGGACGGTCTCTGAATTTCAAGGAGGAAATCACATTTCTAGAAAGTCAAGTTTCTGCCCTTTAATATGAAACCTCATTCAGGAAAAATGAACAAGGAATGACAAAGTTCTGTTTAAAGTAGTGCTTGTATTTCCATAATTTTATCAAACAAATTCGTTTTCACTGGCTGCTGCCGTAGCAACAAACAGAGTTGACAAAAGACTTCACTCCGTTTCGTTGACAATCAGCCGTAGACGAAAGACTTCATGCATGGCTGATTGTCAACGAAACGGAGTTACCGGGTAAGTCTGTTGTCAATTCTGCTTGTTTCTACGGCAGGCAGCCAGTGAAAACGAATTCAAATACTATACGGTACGCTGGTTCATTTTACACGTTTGGCGGGAGGTTTTTTCAGCTTGTAGTGGGAGACTCTCGCCACCACGCCCTTTACTCAACACCCCCCCCCCCCCCCCTCCCACCCCCCTGTTGAGCCAAAACAAATTACATACATTGACAGCCCTGATTTAGTCTACAGCAGTCCTTATGAAAAGTGGTCCTTATGATGATTAGCGACTGAGGTAAATTGTCTATGGATTCCTCAGTATTTATAAGAGCCCCCTATTCATAAAGGACCGCTATTCATTTTGTCGCGCGTCATGGATAGCGGTCCTTATGAATAATGGTCCTTCTGGATAGCGGGCTTGATCCCTATAGACAGAGGGCTTTTATAGAGAGGAGGCCACTATGACATGTTTGACTGTATCCTGATACAGGAGTTCAGTCACTTCACCATCATTTAAAAGGTTTAGGGTTCAAGTCCCTGCTAAGCACTGACATTGTTTGGCAAAATATCAATCTACCTTTTGCCACTCCCCACCCAGGGGCATGTATGTTTTGGCATTGCCTGTTTCGCTGCTTGGCTGTAACCTTTATTGCTTTAAGCACTGTGATCAGCATCATGCAACTGGAAAAGATAATATCAACTAGAAATTGATAATATTATTATAATAATATGATTTGTAAATAATGCTAATAGCTTATATTTTCTTTTAGCATGGCGTCATTTGACCCGAACACACCTTTAGATGCTCAGGAGCTCGACCACATCAGCGACCATCTGAACTATCACAAATTCATCAGCCTCAGTCAGAGCCTCTGTATGGGGACCCCATCAGAGGACTTGGCAAGGCAGTACATGGAGAATGCAAATGCTCCCAGAGAAATGCTCAACACATGGCACAACAACCAAGACCAGGCCAAGGAGAGAAGGTTGATGGTAAAGGCTTTGAATGAGAGCAGGCTATGTAGCCTTGCAGACACAGTCCTATTTGGTGAGTTGTTGACTTAAGTTGAATTGATTTTCAACAAAACATGAAATAATAATTTACAAAATCGATACAATGAAATGAAGTGGAGAGATTTTAAAAAATGTATAAATACTTATCTAGGTTTTCCCCCTAATTATGCACTTGTCATTTGTAAGACGCACCTCTTGACCCCCGGGAATGGTGCGTCATGGTTGCGTCATGTTCCCCAAAATCGCGACGCACAGTACCGTCATGGCCGCAAAATGTCCGTCACAATACTGACCCTTATGTGCGTCATAGTAAGTCACTTTACCACGTTGCGTCATTTGGTGTGTCAATGGGACCGTCACTTTCTCCAAGCAGAAGTGTTTCTCAAATGTGCGTCATTGGCTAGTCATTTTCATGAAATGGTGTGTCATATGTTTGACTCGAATGTGCGTCGATGAAATGTAATGGTGTGTCACTTTCTGTGACGGAAGGTGCGTCATGGTATCAAAATGTACGACTCACATCGGTACAATGACGCACCATTCCCGGGGGTCAAGAGGTGCGTCTTACAAATGACAAGTGCATTAGCAATAACAAAGCAAATAGGTACATAAAGTAATTAAATTTCTAATTGAAATTGAAATGAAGTTAAAAACTACAACTCTTTTACTAATTCTTAAACACATACAATTTTACTCATAGGCACACACATACATTAAAAATGCCTGACTCATATTCTTTACTTGAATGTATTGCTCAATAAAGGTGACGTAGGCCTACATGTATATCTCCTTTGTTGTAAAAGGTTGTTGTAACAGTGAGTTACACGCCCACATCGGGAGGTGTCTCACAAATTCAACACTCTTGGCCATTGTTACAAATTAAGATTATTTTCCATTAGTCTTTGTTGGCATTAGTGTTATTCTTGATATAATGTCGTAGCTAGGAACAGGAAAGTCTTGAGGTCTGACATGATCATTGACATAGGGTCTTTGCACTCCTGATAGATTGTGGAAGGTTATTTCACAGCAGTTTTGGTCCAGAGAAGTATAAAAAGGCTCAGCTGTTACCCCAAGTTGTGTGACTGAGAGTTTCTGTCAGGCGAGCTTGGTTTGCTAATTCTAAACTATGTGGCTATATACTCAGACTTCTTAATACAAATATAAGATGGTGGTTCTTAACATTTGGTTCCCCGTAAATCCATCAAAAAAATATCTTCAGCAGTTTGCCCCTGTAAAATAGCTGGATATATCATTGCTGCCCGGGAGAATGGCAAAATCTGAAATTTTAGTCAAATTGGCAAAATTTTTAATTGTTTAATAAAATTTATTTATGAACAAAATTTTGAAGGAATAACTTTATGATGATGATGGTTATTTGTATTGTGTTTTTAATAGCTTCTTGTTTAGTACCGGTGCTCGCCTCCGGTGGGCACTCGTGCTTGCTCTATAATCTCTCACCAATGTTGGTAATTAATGTTGAAAGGAACTTTGTTTGAACTCGTTCAGAATCATGGGGGGAAAGGATCGAGTTTGACATTTGGTGCTCCATGAATCAGTGGATTAATGTAAACATATCCATTTAGAGCTGGAATAATACACTCATGAATATATACCGGCCAGTGATCTTGATTCCCTTCTCATTGCAGGCGAATGGTGGTCTACAGACATCCTAGATTTTTCTGATTTTGACAATGACAACCCTTACCGAAAAGGCAGGCCTGCTTATAGCCTGCATCAAGCCTGCATAGCTGCTAAAAAGCAGGCTAATTCCTTAGCAAGCACTGACCTGCAAAAACGCCGAAATATGCAAATTAGGCAGGCTTAATATAGCCTGTACATTTTGAAAGCAGGCTTATTTTAGCCTGCAAAATCATTTTAACCTGCTCAATTAGCCTGCAAAATTGCCCTGCTTTTTTAGTATGCAAAATTAACCTGCTTTGTTAGCCTGCAAAAACGCTGAAATATGTAAGTTATGCAGGTTAATTTTAGCATTCTAAAATGCAGGCTAACAAAAATAAAGATATTTGATTGCCGTCATTATCAGTACAAGACTTCTATTGGTATATCGACTCGGGTAGAGGAACGAGGGATAAATTGATACATCATAATCAATATTTGCAAGTGTCCACCAATAGGAATATTCTAATCTCAATTGCATTAGACTAACTCCATCACAAAGATCATTTGAAGTTAATACAAGATTGACTTTTGTAAAAGTACAGACTCATACACGTAGAAAACATACATGCAATTTAAATTGGTTAGTAAATTCTGTAATCGTATAATCAATATATCTATTGCTAAAACGTGAATGCAAGTGTGATCAGACAAATAGTCTATTGGTCAATAATTTCCAAAGAAAAATACAATCACAAAATTGATATGTGCATTAATTGTCATAAGTTGCTTAACAATTAATCATGATAAATGTATTTTTCTGTGAGACGCGTAAAGTAATAATGAATATTCATGAGATACGTATTGCAGGTTAATTTTAGCATGCTAATCGAAAAGGCAGGCTAACATAAATGAAGGTTTCTATTGGTTTCTATTGGTCCCATTGGGTTAATCAATTAGTCTTATTGGTTTATATTGGTCCTATTGTTCCTATTGGTAGATCTATTGGTCTTATTGGTTTCAATTGGACCAATTGGCCCCATTAGATATTTCAAATGGTTTCAATTGGACCAATTGGCCCCAATAAGACTTAAATGGGACTTCAATTGGACCAATCAGCCCCATAGACTGTAAGGTTTTCAATTGGTTTCAAATATATCTTTTCTTCATATAAGTTGCAATTTAATCCAATTACGATATCTAATAAACACAAGACTATATCAATGTTATAACTATGACCTAAAAGCATTGCTCTCTCTTTAGGCTCCATCATATTTCTTCCTTTATTTAACTTAGTCTTATGTATTATTCTGTTCGTTTGTATAAATGCATCCCCCCAAAAAATGATTACAAAACATGTAACATGCCAAATGTAATGAAATAAACATGTGAAATATGAAAATAAACTGAAATTGAAACTGAATTGGACCAATTGAAGTCCAAAATAGGGCCAATTGGTCCAATTGAAACCAATTGAGTTCCCATTAAAGTCTAATGGGGCCTAGGCCAATTGGTCCAATAGGGCCAAACTTGACCATTTGAAACCAACTGAAGTCCTATTAAAGTCCCATTCAGAGACCAATTAAAACCAATTGAAAAAATGAAAATTAAATTGGTGTTCAATTGGTTTCAATTGGATTTTTGTCTTGGGATTCCTCCCCAAGCGCTCGAAACCTCGCTTGCTCGGCTTTCTATGAACCTATTTTTGTTTAAACTCTCGAATCACCCCTGATATATAACATTAAACGTGCATGTGAAAAATAACCTGCAGGCTACATGTAAAAAGCAATAACAGGTTAAATTTGTGTTCTAAACCTGCTCAGAGGACATTTCTTCAGATTGCAAGTTCAACAAATTATGATAGAAATTTACATGCTAAAGATTAAACTGCATCTCATCTGGCATGCTAAAGATTTAACCTGCTAAAACTGTATTTTGCAAAATGCATGCTAATTTTAAACTGCAGGCTGAGATTTAGCCTGCTTAAACTGTAAGACTGTGTTTTGCAAAATGCATGCTAATAACAGGCTAAAATTTAACCTGCTAAAACATGTAAGACTGATTTTGCAAAATGCAGGCTAAAATTTAACCTGCTAAAACATGTAAGACTGATTTTGCAAAATACAGGCTAAAATTTAACATGCAAAAGAATAATAAGCATGTATTTAAGAATGCAGGCCAGACGCAGGTTCAAAGCAGGCTAAATAAGCCTGCATTTTCGGTAAGGGAATCTTGTTCTAGATGAAGTTGAACCGCTTTGTTTGACAGGTGAGAAGGGTAAAAAAAATTAATTGCTTGGGCTACATTAAATGTTTGGTGGTACAGAAAATGAATTTTCATTTATGAATTATTGTATTGAGGTAATCATCCAGAACTTTTTCTAATTAATGCCAAGGAATACAATTTAATGAATTTATAGAACCGTGATCCCTCCTGTAGAGCTGCCGACCATTACGTTTTTCCCAGAATTATTCAGTTTTTTCCTCAATATTACGGAAGTACGTTTTTTCTTCATAAAATAATGTTGTTACTGGTATTATTATTATTAGTAGTAGTTTTTGTGTTTTGTTTTTGCACATACCACACGTCCACCAAATGCCCTAAAATGTTGATCACTACTGAAATAGAGAACTTCAATAGAGATTTATGAAGAGAATCAAAGAGAATTAAATGCTGATTTGTATACTGTTTTTGATTTTAAATGGTTTAATAAAACGAATTGAATTGATTTAAAAATTGACTATGATTGACTGTGATTAGGAAGTATTTTTTAATGTACTACTAAAAAGCATATAACGGTAGTGAGTTTTGCCTATAATTAGTGATAACTTGTTTGCATAAATCCAGGACTGAACAGATACAAGTTCTTTATTAACAGTGTCAACTAGAGTACGAGGGTCACGATTTGTAAATAATAAATTAGTATCATCTGCAAAACAAACAAATGAAAGTAGCTACGAATAAAAGTAGCTGCGAAGAATTTCTGAGATCATTAATATATAAAATAAACAAAAGCGGGCCAAGTAGGGAGCCTTGATGGACACCACAGGTAACCAATTTCAAATGAGAATCATGACCACACACACTGACAAACTGTTTTCTATTTGTTAAATAGTCTATGGACCAATCTAGAGGCACTCCACGAACACCATAGTGACGTAACTTTAAATTCAAATATCGTGGTTAATCGTATTGAATGCTTTTGAAAAATCTAGAAAAAAACCAATAGTGTAAGAAATGTTATCAATTGCGTAGGCTATTTTGCCTGTAAAAGCCAATAAAGCATGACTTGTACTATGATTCTTTTGAAAACCAAACTGAGAGTCCCATAAAACTTTGCTATGAATAATAAAATTAAGTGTTTGGGTGTGTACAAACCTTTCAAGGATTTTGGAAATGGATGTTAAAAGCAAAATTGGACAGTATTTATTGAGGGATTCCTTTTGACCTTTTTTTGAAAATAGGGACGACTCTGGCTATTTTCATATTTTGTGGGACTGTGCCCGTGGTTAAAGACAAATTCAAAATGAATATGAGAGGGGAAATTATTTCATCAATAATATTTTTAAGAACGAAATTTGTTATCCCATCATATCCTGAACCCTTCTTCGTATTTAGATTGGTTATAGTATTTTTGATTTCACCCTCTAGAACTGGTGTGAAAAAAAGAGACTGGAGGTTAGGAGCTTTTAGACAATTTTGAAACTTTAAATTTGACTTTGGAATAGTATTGGCAAGATTCGTTCCTATATTTACAAAAGAAGTCGTTGAAATTGCTTTCATTTTGAAAGGAACTTAGTTTAAACTCATTTAGCAACTGAAGCAATATGGCAATTATGATAATCAAGTCTTTAATGGGGAAATGATTTTAATATTTTGTGCTCTGTAAATTAGTGGATTAAACTAAATATATCCCTTTAGAGCTGGGAAAAAAACTCATGAATACCGGCCAGTGATCTTGATTTCTTTCTCATTGCAGACGAACGTTGGTGTACAAATATCCTAGGCGAATCCTGGCCCACAGTGCCGAAGGGCTTGATAATGATCCCTTTATCCCGGGATCCCTTTCAACCATCATCAGCACCCCGCCCCTCCCGCCTAAGCAAACAAACCCAAACCCAACCTCTTGCAGGGCATGAGACTAATACCACGGAGCCCGTCAACTATCATCAGCACCCTACCCATCCCGCCCCAAGTTACGAACCCATCGCCCATCTCCCGCAACAACCCGACATACTACCCATGCGAATACCCCAGCAAACCAGCTATGAGATCATGCTAAGGGACGTTTCCAACAAGCTGGGTAATGAGTGGAGGATGGTCGGAACTTATTTAGGCTTCATCAACTCTCAGATTCAGGTTATGCTGGAACAATATCGAGACATTCAGGTACTTCAACTTTTCCATGGAGTTCTGGGGTAGTTTTCTGAAAATTATTTTGACTTTGTTGTTGACTTTCATGTGTACTTTCATCTTTACTCTCAAAGAACCAAAATAAAAACATAAGACCCTCTACTTTTGAAGAAAAAAAATTGGTACCGGTAATCAAAAAATAAATTAAAAAAATACCAAGTGACAAAAAGGAATATAGTAAACTTATCATACATTTGTGTAAACTCGGATATGTAATAACTTACATTTGAAATGGCTTTACTTTTTATCTACATGTATATCTTTTTATTCTACCGTTATTATCACCTCGCCGACAAAGTCAGAGGGGGTATAGAAACACTATAGTAGGGCTGCTTACAAAATTGCATAAAAAGTAAGCAAAAACTGGCAAAGGGATGTTTAAGATACAAACTGTCATCAGTAGTTGTGTTTGCTGACAATGCTCTTCTAAAACCAAAGTTGGCAACAGAAAATTGTGGATGAGGGGTGTCACACCCCCTCAAAGGCGTGTTCAGGCATTTTTTTTAATTAATTTTTTTTTATTGTGTATTATTATTATTATTATTATTATTTATTTGACCAATCAGAAAACATATAGTGAGTATAACAATCAGATAATATATATAAATATAAATATACATACAAACACCTTTAGGGCAGTGGAGAGGAGAGA
Organism: Strongylocentrotus droebachiensis; assembly: GCA_035222895.1. Lineage (NCBI taxonomy): Eukaryota > Metazoa > Echinodermata > Echinoidea > Camarodonta > Strongylocentrotidae > Strongylocentrotus > Strongylocentrotus droebachiensis. The sequence continues at coordinate 114,665 of JAVYIG010004913.1, forward strand.
GAGAGAAGGATACAATCTGCTGGTCAGGGGTGACAAAAGCAATTAAAATTGCTATAACTCGAAAGCATGTCATCCCCCTAAAATAAAAATGTTAAATGAAAAGCAGCTGCACGAAGTATTCAATGCGCTCTGTGTTTTAATATACATGTATAGAGAAATTTCAAGCGTATTAAATTTTACGTAATTGTTAGAAAAAAACAGCGGTTTTATCTGAACAAGCCTTATGTAACAGATCTGCTTACATTTGTAGGTAAAGTTATTTTGAAATGTTCATTTGTATGTTCTGTGTCTTCTCTCCATGCAGGAATGCATCTTCCAGATGTTAGTACAATGGCGAAACACCAACGGTGTCAAGGCTACGAAGAAAAAATTAAAGGAGGCGCTGCGGCAATCGAATCGTGAAGATTTGGTGGATTTCATCGACGAACAGATGATTGAGTCCTAACAAAATGACAAAAACTTTGATGAAATGACAGACTGATGAAGCCTTTCCAGAGTCTCCTGTAGGAAGTCAAGAGGACCATGACTACATCATTGAAATCACCAAACTGGAAAGAAACTTAAAGGGCAAGTCTACCCTGGTCATGTAATGCCTGGCTGGAATGCTCCCCAGGGAGTGGAGATTGTGCACACATTGTGTGCGGGCAAGCACTGAATCCAATGACCGGGGTAATAGTATATTTGTAAAGCGCTTAGAGACATTTGTATTAAGTGCTATATAAAAATTAAATATTATTATTATTATTAAAGGTAATACAAAGTTTTGGTATGGGTTCATGAATTTGGTTCAAATGAACATATTGGAACCATATATGATCCTACAATATTCCGTGATCGTTGTCGCGGTCGAAATCGACTCTTAAGTTATAAAATTGTAAATAATAAACACTTTTTGTTGAATAGCTCCCTCTCAAGGTCAAGATATTAATTAAGCTATAAAACGATGTTTATTGACTAAAATCGACCAATTAGCTATTCCCGTTCAGAAATTATATACCACAACTACATACTCTGAGATTTTCATGGTCGCAGCTAACATTGTACGGCCGTAGGAGCTATTTGAAATTTATCAACATTTACCGGGAGCACCGGTAAATCTTTATATTCAATTTTTCTTGAAAGCAGAAGTGATTTAGGGGCTAAATTTTCTGGTGTTTTTAATACATCCACAGGGGCATCCAAATATATCAAAATTGTAAAGAATCACTATCCACCCATTTTTCAAAATTTCCCAAAACTTTGTAATACCTTTAAGTTGGTTTTAATAAAAGCAGAAAAATGAGAGCAACAAATTAGTGAAATTTTGAGTGAAATCTGATTAAAAATAGGAAAGTTCTTTTGACGTTGTCATCAGTAGAACAACAGTTGGAAAACTCTGATGTTTCATGCGAGCTCCTCTTAGATTTGCTCTGTGCAGAAAATTGTATTTTCATTAGTTATTTATGATGGAATAGATTTTGTTTACACAGGGGTTGTCTGAAAACTGTCTTTAGGGAAAATATAGATCTTGGAAGTTTCTAAGTACAGGGCGAATTCAAAGCGGGGAGCTCGCAAGATACGTTAGAGTTGCCAATTTGTGTTTGATTGATTTCACTTTCAAAAATTCATAACTTTCGAATGATGATTGTTTTTTTCTCAAATTTCACTGTCCTGTTTCTCTCATTTTTCTGCTTCTATTAAACCAAACTTGATATCAGGGTGGATGTCCCCTATGTATGAAATGACTTAAGTAGCATCTGTGAGTGTGATCGCTTCTTCGGGAGGTTTCCATGCTGCTAACAGCTCATGAAAACATCTGATTCAAGTCAATAAAAATATTGGAACCGTGATAAGATCAACGGGAAAAACTCCAGTCAAGTTTGCTGTTTACACCTAATGAAATGAGCATTGGTGTCATGTTTCAAATTACGATTGATCAATTGCTTTTTTACATGACTGCTATTAAAGAAAGTATGTGGAAGTCATTAGAGCTGTTTACACCTAATGAATTGAACATTGGTGTCATGTTTCAAATTACGATTGATCAATTGCTGTTTTACATGACTGCTAATAAAAAAAGCATGTATATGCTTGTAAGTAAACAACAAGGAGACCAACAGCTTTAAGTCCTCTCTGAGGGACTTGGTAATAAGGATTAATGCCTTACCAAAGAGCACAAGCACGTTGACTTGGGAACTCCCGGTTACTCCACTGCTCTACCACTGAGCCATCCGGCCTCCTTCCCATCGCACCCCCAATTTAAATTGGTTTTGAGTGCATCCTTGATGTAAGCAACACTGAAAGACTAAGATGTACAGACTTAGGCTCAAGATTGCAAGATTCTGTGATCTAATTCAATGAATTTGTTTGCATCTTGTAATACTAGACTGTTTGTGAAATTGTAAAGAGTTCCTGATTTTGCAATACATTTATTATCTTTGTCAATTCTGCTCTGTGGCTTGCTATATGTGTAAATAATATTGTCATTGAGGAGTTAAAACTCTTTAAAAATATCTTCTCTTTCTTCTTTTCTTTTTTTTTCTTCTTTTCTTCTTGTTAGTTTTCTTCTTCACCCCCTTCATTTCTCCTTCTTCTTCATCTTCCTGCTTTCTTTTTCTTTTCCTTCTTTTAAGGAGACATTTTTTTGCTGGATATTTGATTTTAAAACTATGTTTGTGAAAGGTTATTCCACAGCAGTGGACATTTAACATTTAAGTTAAATAGTGATTTTATCAATTTTATGAATACTCTTTTATGCCACTTTCCAGCCAATCAAAACAAATATGTTATCTGATGTTATCAGATATTTGTTGATCATCTGACACATATTCAATCTTGCTTTATTTTAGGAGCATTTGGGTTATGTTGCTTATTATCTTACACTAGTGAATTTACATGTAAGGCCTATACAGTATATATTGTAATCATGTAATTAGAATTCTTTTCATAAATACATGTAATTGTTCATCATGTTAAACAGAGTATTACAGGTAATACTTAAAACCACCTGTTTGGCACAGGGGATTCATGTTCAACACATTTATTGAAAACTCATTTGAACTGATTTTTTTTTTCATTGGCAAAACCATTGTGAATAGTGTCTACAGTACACTATATATTTTTGCTGCACAACACTAGACGATTTCATCCCTCTACGTATGTGTATCAAATTTTGTCAAAAAATCAGGCCAGGTTTTCAGTCAGAATCAATTGATGGGTGGGTTTTGACATCCAGATTCAATATCAATATGTGCGCTGATATCAGAAGAATCCATCTCATTGAATGAATTGACACAGTTCAGACCGCTTTCCTTTTGTAATTTCGATTGGTGTTTTGCTGCACTAGCTGCACTGGTTGAAAGATGTCGACCCGCAATCTGAAAAATTTGCCTTAAGCTGCTTTTGGAGGGGGCGTTGTGAGGTGCAGAAAAAGGAAAACATTTTTGTTGTCGATTTGAATAACAGCGTGTCTGGATCAATTTTAGTCCTTTTAAAAAATCCTGTCCTGTAAGACTTAAAGCCCCTCTGTACTACTTATAGCTACTTGCGCCCTCTATAGGGCAAACCATGCCTAATCGGTGCCTGTTGATCCCCCATGACCCCCTTTTTCTTATGTTAAATGAGAGCTGATTTGATGAGATAACCACCTGTCAGTGACCTTGCAGGGAGGTCTAATCCCCCTGGTCAAACTAGTGCAGACGAGCTTAAAAGAATTAAAGAAATATTACAAATGTATTATGTGATTTTATTTCTTTTATTTCTTTCTTTCTTACCATTGTTCTGTTCAGGGGAGGGGGGAGACTTCAATATTCTTCATGTCTGAACTCTGAACCATGAGATGTAAAGACTACATGAAATTTATATTATTTTAAAAACTGTATGTAGCCTACTCATTAAATTCTCTTTCTAAGTAGTTCTTTTTGTGCAATGTGTTGTGTTGTTGTTTTAGTTTGTAGGCGTGTATCATTCAATTATGAGTGTCTGTCGTGTATATTTTTGTATATTACTTAGTTGTATTTTATCCAGGAAGAGGCAACCCTGTTTGAATAAAAGTGAAAATAAATAGTTTCTGGGTCACGGTTACAATATAACTCCCCTGAAATCTGAAGACTGCACGATTCAGAAAATCGTGCATACCGGTAGTCAAAAGAATGCTATACCAGTAGCGTACGGGGTGGGGGAAGGGGGGTAAGAGGACACTTTTTTTCTTCTTTTTTTGCCCCAAAAAATCGCAACGACTTAGCCAGCCGCTGAATAAGCGGGGGGGGGGGGGGGGGGGGGGGGGGGGTAAGAGGACACTTTTTATTTTTTGTTTGGTCCCAAAAAAATCGCAACGACTCAGTCAGCCGCTGAATTAGCAGGGGGTGGGGGTCTCGAAATTTAAAAATTTGACATTTTTCTTCGTTGTGGGGGGGGGGGGGGGTAAGGTTACCTCTTTTAGGTCAGCCATGGGCATAATTTATTTATTTTTATCTTTTTTTATAATTAAAAAAGAAATAACATCAACCAAAGGGGGGGGGGGGGGGTTTAGGTTTTTTTTTCTCAAAATACACACATAAAAATACCAAAGGGGGGGTACAACCCCCCCCCCCCCCCCCCTGCGTACGCGCCTGTGCTATACCATCATGTTTATAAATCTTGTAAACTGCAAGAAAATGCACAGGTAACTCGATCTGCATAAATTGAATCTGCAAAAACTGCAAAAAATAGTTTCGAATAAATTAGCCACAGATCAACTTGAGGAGTGTAAACATCACATTTTGCATATAGTTTGGCATATATCTGCGGCACAGATTGGGGCTTCTTTTTTTTTAAGAGGTCTTGATTTAACCCTAACCCTAACCCTAAACTTTCCCATAGGCTCAACACGCACCTAACCCCAATCTGTGCCGCCGAAAAAAATAACGCCCCCCGCCCTGGCCCTGAGTCGTTGCAAAAAAAAAATTAGGCCTTATAGTAAATTAGTAATCAAAGGAAACAAACATTTGCTCTATTGGAAGAGTTAACACATTATTCGAAAAGTATAGTACTGTACAATCATTAATCATTTCTGAATTGGCAATAGATTTGTGTGTGTACCCTGTGCATAGCCCATTATCATAAACAGGTAGAATTGATACCACAATCATTTGAGAGAAAGTTATTCGGTTGGAAAAAATGTTATCACTTTTTTAAAGAGATTTAGAATTATTTACAATTAATTGTTCCCTAAATTGGCACAACATTCAGTTCTTTAAAACAAAAAAACACTTGCTCAAGCACAGCAATAGGCCTACCATAAGGCCTGGAAAAAATGTTGTATTGCCCTAGCTTTAGATTACATGTCTGTATTAAATCTAATTTAGGAAAAAAACATCCTAAGAGAAGAGGCGCCATATAAAAATTCACTTCTGAATGATAAACGCCTATAAAAATTCGTCCCATTCATTTAGGGAATTCCCCGAATAAGATAAGATAATTATTCATAAATAGTCTTTACCTAGGCAAAGGGACAATTCGATGCTTAAAGAACACAGACAGTCTTATGTCGTTAGTTCGATTTTTAGATTCAAATTAACTGTAAGATAATAAGTAATACATATTCTTTTCAAAAATCAATAACAAATTAGTTTAACATGAAAAAGAAGATTTGTTATTACAGAAAAACCTAGAAAGCGACTATAAGTTGCATTTGACTTTGCGCCTGCGCATATGAAGTTTGGGATGCTCTCGGATTTGCTGCTGATTATATTTCTTCGCCTAGTTTTGCTTGAAAGCAAATTTGAAGCTTAAATTCCATTAAACCAGCAGGTGAGGTCAGACTTTGGCATGCCCAGATATTCATAAATTTTGTTATATTGACAAAAATACTACCAGGGGTACAAGAATTAATAAAAATTACATATTTTTCTAGTCATGAAAATGATCATGATGATGTTGATTTGACGAGTCTCTGAGACTCTCACTTTATATGGCTGTGCATAATTATGTGTACCGTACTCTGTTGTTGGTCTGGGGCCCGTTCCTCGAAAGATCGAATCCAACGACAAGAGAGTAAGACAGTCTTAACTTTGTCGGCGGCCATTTCGAAGAAGAAAAAAAAAGGGCCTCCTTCATTATATTTTAGGGGTCTAGAGCTAGACCCTAGATAGATCAAGTACTGAAGTAGATTCTAAGGTCTAGATCTAGATGCTAAGCATGTATTTTTTTTTTTTTGGCAGCTGGAGACTGCTTTCTTCCAGAAGCTTTGGTAGATCTATTCAATTTCAAGGTATTCAAGCCCATCAAGGACAATGCATAGAACCTAGGCGCCGGAAGTGGAGTGGAAAAAAAGTGTGGGGGGGGGGGGGGGCAAAAAAGCGTTTTGCCCCCCCCCCCCCCCCCCCCCCCCCAATTATTTCTTATTCGATTCCAATGATTTACAAATGTTGCTGAAATGACATGATTTTCCGGTATTTTTTCTTAAAAAATTTGTAAGTCATACCTTTGTATGCGTTTGTTAGTGAGCACCCCTCCCCCTCTCCCCCTCCCCCATTCAGCCAAAGAAAAGGAGATGAAATTGTCGTTAATGTTTGGTGGGAGGATTTACTTTTCTTTAAACGCTGACCTCTCAGTAGAGGTTGCGATCTTGCCTTCTTTTTTTTCTTGGTTCTGCCAGCAATTAATGTAAAAATTAATGCGCAGGAAATTCGCTAAATTCAGCAAACTATGTGCATTTGCCTTAGTACACTAAACTAATCACTATTTAAGCAAAAACAGCTTTTTTCGAGTTCTCCATGTTCCACCTAGATACTAGTTGTCTGGCAGAACCATCATCGCCATTTATAGTTGTTCAGCATTTAACAATGCTAGATCGGGGGGTAGAAATGTGAAAGTAATTACGATCAACAAAAATTGTAGATGTTCTTAACTATTCATCGAGAGAATTCTAAATTCAATTTCAGATGATTATGATAAATAAGACACAAACGAACCTCAATAGATCTCTAAGATTGTTAATGTTGTGTACATGTACAAACTTACTTTTTACATGCTTGAATTTTTGTATAAAACTGATGTGTGTGATTTCTTTAAAATCAACTGTTTATTTGAGAATCGGAAACGGTTTTATTAATTTGTGAAATATAATGGGCATTTTTTAGCTAGATCCGTCTCTCAGGGAACATGTACATGGCCACTATGGACAGGACTCACAGGAGGCCTAGCTTTATAGAGAGGTGGCTACGATGTCATGTTTGACGGTACCGTACAGGAGTTTGGTCAATTCACCATCATTTAAAAGGTTTAGGCAGGGATTTTTTCAAGTCCCTGCTAAGCACTGACATTGTTTGGAAAAATATCAATCTACCTTTTGCCACTCCCCACCCAGGGGCATGTATGTTTTGGCATTGCCTGTTTCGCTGCTTGGCTGTAACCTTTATTGCTTTAAGCACTGTGATCAGCATCATGCAACTAGAAAAGATAATATCAACTAGAAATTGATAATATTATTATAATAATATGATTTGTAAATAATGCTAATAGCTTATATTTTCTTTTAGCATGGCGTCATTTGACTGTAACTCACCTCTAGATGCCCGGGAGCTCGACAACATCAGCGAGCGGCTGAGCTATCACAAATTCATCACCCTCAGTCAGAGCCTCTGTATAGGGACCCCATCAGAGGACTTGGCAAGGCAGTACATGGATAATGCAGATGCTTCCAGAGAAATGCTCAACACATGGCACTCCTACCAAGACCCAGCCAAGGAGAGAAGGTTGATGGTAAAGGCTTTGAATAAGAGCTCGCTATGTAGCCTTGCAGAGACAGTCCAAATGGGTAAGTTGTTGAATTAAATTGAATTTATTTTCCACGTAACATGAAATAATAGTGTACAAAATGAATAATGATTCAATCAAATTAAGTGGAGAGATTTAGAAAAATGTATAAATACTTATCTTAGGTTTTCGCCCTAAGCAATAACAAAGCAAATACCGTATATTAGTTATATAAAGTAATTAAATTTCTAATTGAAATTGAAATGAAGTTAAAAACTACAACGCTCTTACTAATTCTTAAACACATACAATTTTACTCATAGGCACACACATACATATGCACACATACACTCAAAATCCTTAACTGGTCTTCTTTATTTGAATGTATGGCGCAATAAAAGTGACATATATTTCCTGATTTTAAGAGGACATTGTGACGGTAGGTTACACGCCCACACCAGGAGGTGTCTCACAAATTCATCATTCTTGGCCATTGTTACAAATTAACATTATTTTCCCATTAGTCTTTGGTGGCATTAGTGTGCTTTCTTGATATAATGTCATAGCTAGGAACAGGAAAGTCTTGAGGTCTCACATAATCATTGACCTAGGGTCTTGGCACTCCTGATAGATTGTGGAAGGTTATTCCACAGCAGTTTAGGTCCAGAGAAGTATAAGAAGGCTCTGTTACCCCAAGTTGTGCGACTGAGAGTTTCTGTCAAGCGAGCTTGGTTTGCTCATTCTAGACTGTGGCTACTCAGACTACTTTCTACAAATATAAGATGGTGGTACTTAACTTTTTGGCACTGCGAATCCATCAAACTTTTTTCTTCAGCAGTTTACACCCAGAAAATAGCTGGACATATCATTCTGTGCTGCCCGGGAGAATTTGAAAAACTGAAATTTCAGTCAAATTGGCCATTTCTTTAATTACTGAATGAAATTTAAATGAATAATATCAGCAATTGATGTTTATTATGATGATGATTATTATTTGTATTGCACTGTTGATATAGCTTCTTGTATAGTGCTGGTATTCGCCTCTAAAAGGCACTAATGGCACTTGCTCTATAATGTCTCAACAATGTTTGAAGTTAATTCGGACAATGAATTGGGTCTTGAAATTGAAAGGAGAAAATGATTTTTATTTTGAAAGGAACTTTGTTTGAACTCTTTCAGAATCATGGGGGGAAAATAATGGGAAAAGGAGTTTGACATTTGGTGCTCCATGAATCAGTGTATTAAACTACAGTAAACATATCCATTTAGAGCTGGAATCATACACTTGTGAATACTCACCAATGATCTTAATTCCCTTCTCATTGCAGGTGATCAGCATCATGCAACTGGAAATGCAGTAGCTTCAAATTTGAATATGGGGTGAGATCTAATAGTTAAACTTTGTAGAAAATTAGAAAGGTATGATTTTCTTTTCTATTGTCTTTTCATTGTTTACGATGTTTCTAGGCCCACAGGCTACGCTCAAGAAACTTCTCAAGAGCTTGTACAATTATATAAATATGGACTGGCCTAATTCAGGGAGATACCACATAATATTTCCCAAACTAGACTCGTATTGCCCCGAGTCAAAGACGAGGGCAATATGGGTCTTGTGAGGGCAATATATGTTGTATCTCCGGAAAGTTAAGCCAGTCAATATTGTTATTATTATCCAAATCAGACATCTAGAGCAAATACATACACGACAAATCAAATAGCTGAAAAAAACTTTGTCAAACCAGCTAGCACTGTGCATCCAGTGCTTGCAAAATTGTGGATACACTGCAAACAGTGTGTGTCATTGGTGTGATTAATACGTCACAATAGAGTGCGCGCAAAGTGCGCAGGTTCTCGTACGCATAATAGATGCGCGTTGAAAATGACAAAATACAGCGCAGTGAATATGAGACTTTAATTCATGCTTTTTTAACACGTAATAGTCCATAAGCTTTTCATGAGAGGGTAATATGGTCTCATATTTACTGATTAGCGCTTTTAGAATTACAAGAAGTGTAATATGATTTTGTAGAACCACTGCTCAGATGTCTGATACGGGTAATAATGTGCTTTAATTCTGTTCCTGTTTAAAATCCTTTGGACCATGAAACAATCCTAGCACTACAGCCTGGCCACTACAATTGCTTGTATCTTCCGAACCTCTCAAGAAGTTACAATTTGCTATCAGTATCAACTGCATTTTTAGTGAGGCATATTTGGCTTGTACATCAAATCATTGGGTTTCACGTCTGGTCCGGTCTTCGCATCACACAACCTTTTGTGAAACGAAAGCAGAATATGACGCGACCTTTCATAGAATCACTGTAGGTTTTTCTCAAAGTGTCAGGTAAATTGAACCAGTTGTAGATGCGAGGGGTTTATTTCACAAACATTACCCCCAACATTTTGTGAATAAAGGGGCATGTTTTCCCAAAAGGTCAGGTAACATGACCACCTGACCCTACGTGATGATTTGAAGTATAAGCCTGCACATGCCCTGTACAGTGTGTACAACCCTCAAGAGCTTTTAATTTGCCACCAGTATATATTTTCTTTTGGTATGGTGTCTTTGGACCTTCAAACACCTCTAAACACCCTAGAGATCAGCTACCTGAGGAAGCTGTTTGGTCTACATGTATATGACTGCAGAGCTAATAAGAGCTTGAAGTCAGGGCTGTCAACCCTCCCGTATTTGGAGGAAGTCTCACGCCACCACACTCATTCTCCCGCTGTCCCACGAGGTCGTAGCGGGAGACTCCCGCCAACATGCCCTCCCTCCTGCTTTGATGTAGAATCTCCCGGTAAATGAAAAAACCTCCCATGTTAACCACAATTTTATCTTCTTTCTTTTTTCCTGAAAGGCGGGGGGTGGGGGAGGGGGTTGGTGTTGACTAAAAAAAAAAGATTTTATTTTTAGTGCTCACGATCTCCTTCGAAGCAGTTCCCCAAAGTTGACAGCCCTGTTGAAGTTAATGATACTATTATAAAATTATGATTTGCAATTAATGCCAATAGGTTATATTTTGCTACCGGTATATATTTTCTTTTAGCATGGCGTCATTTGACCCTAATGCACCTCTAGATGCTCGGGAGCTCGACTACATCAGCGACCAGCTGTACTGTTCACAATTCATCAGCCTTAGTCAGAGCCTCCGTATAAGGACCCCAGTAGAGGACTTGGTGAGGCAGTACCTTGAGAACAACACATGGCACTCCAACCAAGACCCAGCCAAGGAGAGAAGGTTGATGGTAAAGGCTTTGACAGAGAGCATGCTATGTAGCCTTGCAGAGACAGTCCAAATGGGTAAGTTGTTGAATTAAATTGAATTTATTTTCCACATAACATGCAATGAAGGTGTACAAAATGATCCAATCAAATGAAGGTGAAGGATAAAAAAAAAGTGTAAATACTTATCTAGGTAATCTGATGGGCACTCATGGCGCTTGCTCTATAATGTAGTTAATCGTAGTTAATTTGGACAATGAATCAGGTCTTGAAATTGATTTCATGTTGAAACGAACTTTGTTAATTTGAACTCGTTCAAGATAATTGGGGAAAAATAATGGGGAAAGGAGTTTGACATTTGGTGCTCCATGAATCAGTGGATTAAACCATGGACCTATTACGAATGGACATTCAACGTGATTCTTTCTTTGATCCAATGAAAGTCGCCGCCTTTTGATTATGTGCATCTTAATGAGAACATTCAGCTGTTTTAACAATAATGACTGCGTAAGCATTTTCGGTCATTGACAAAGGAGCAGTTTCCCTCTCTTGGGTTTTGTTTGGATGGTGTGCTCTGTAAGAGTGTGTCTTAAATGAAAGCATTCCCAATGGGGAGCAGCAAAGTTGAAAAGCAGACGATTTTGGTGATATGAAATGTATTATTACTGATTCGCACACTTTCGCACACACCTATGACCTTATAAAACAGTTAGAAGGCCATGATCTTTATAAGCCCTGTGCTTTGTAACTCTGGAATATTATGAGGAAATAGGGGGAAACAGGATTTTAAATCACAACCCAAAAATCCAAAAATAACCTCTATCTGGTAATATCAACATGTTTTTCAAAATAAAATACATGTACAGTACACGGAACAACAATTTCTGATTATAAGTCAGAACTGCACATTGATTTTCCATGATTTAGGCGAGTTATTATCTTCTGCGCATGTAGATTAACATGTGTAAAATCACTATCTTGATTCTGTCCCGGCTTTTTGGCGGTGACCATCATGAGATCAAAGTGACGAAACATGTACGGAATGTTATTGAGATGACATTGACGGAGACAATCACAATGAATTTGTTAAGAAAACGATGAATGTCCATCCGTAATAGGTCCATGATTAAACTAATCATATCCATTTAGAGCTGGAATCATACACTCATGAATATACCGGCCAGTGAACTTGATTCCCTTCTCATTGCAGACGGATGGTTCACATTGCCGCAGAGCATGAGACCTATACCCCTGGAGCCAATCAACCATCATCAGCACCCTACCCCTCCTGCCCAAGCAAACAAACCCATACCCAAACTCCTGCAGGGCATGATACCTATACCCCTGGAACCAGTCAACCATCATCAGCACTCAACCTCTCCCGCCCAAGCAAACGAACCCATACTCAAACTCCTGCAGGGCATGATACCTACCGGTATACCCCTGGAGCCCTTCAACCATCATCAGCACTCAACCTCTCCTGTCCAAGCAAACAAACCCATACCCAAACTCCTGCAGGGCATGATACCTATACCCCTGGAGCCCTTCAACCATCATCAGCAGCCAACCTCTCCTACCCGAGCAAACGAACCCATACCCAAACTCCTGCAGGGCATGATACCTATACCCCTGGAGCCAATCAACCATCATCAGCAGCCAACCTCTCCTACCCGAGCAAACGAACCCATACCCAAACTCCTGCAGGGCATGATACCTATACCCCTGGAGCCAATCAACCATCATCAGCACTCAACCTCTCCCGCCCAAGCAAACGAACCCATACTCAAACTCCTGCAGGGCATGATACCTATACCCCTGGAGCCAGTCAACCATCATCAGCACTCAACCTCTCCCGCCCAAGCAAACGAACCCAAACCCAAACTCCTGCAGGGCATACCTATACCCCTGGAGCCCTTTCAACGATCATCAGCACCCTACCCCTCCCACCCAAGCAAAGAAATTCAAACTCCTGCAGAGCACGAGACCTATACCCCTGGAGCCCTTCAACCGTCATCAGCACCCTACCCCTCCTGCCCAAGCAAACAAACCCATACCCAAACTCCTGCAGGGCATGATACCTACCGGTATACCCCTGGAGTCAGTCAACCATCATCAGCACTCAACCTCTCCTACCCGAGCAAACGAACCCATACCCAAACTCCTGCAGGGCATGATACCTATACCCCTGGAGCCCTTCAACCATCATCAGCACCCTACCCCTCCCACCCAAGCAAAGAAATTCAAACTCCTGCAGAGCACACGACCTATACCCCTGGAGCCCTTCAACCGTCATCAGCACCCTACCCCTCCTGTCCAAGCAAACAAACCCATACCCAAACTCCTGCAGGGCGTGATACCTATACCCCTGGAGCCCTTCAACCATCATCAGCAGCCAACCTCTCCTACCCGAGCAAACGAACCCATACCCAAACTCCTGCAGGGCATGATACCTACCGGTATACCCCTGGAGCCCTTCAACCATCATCAGCAGCCAACCTCTCCTACCCGAGCAAACGACCCATACCCAAACTCCTGCAGGGCATGATACCTATACCCCTGGAGCCAGTCAACCATCATCAGCAGCCAACCTCTCCTGCCACAACACACAAACCCCTCGCCAATCCCCCGCAACAACCCAACAGAGCACCCATGCGAGTACCCCAACAAAACAGCTATGAGATTACGGAGATCAAGCTAAGGGACGTTTCCATCAAGCTTGGTGGCGAGTGGAGGATGGTTGGAACTTATTTAGGCTTTGGCAACTCTCAGATTGAGGTTATACAGGAAGAATATCGAGTCGTTAAGGTACTTCAACTTTTTCATGAAGTTTTGGAGTAGTTTACTGAAAAATAGGTATTGTCAACTTTCATGTGTACTTTCATATTAACTCTTAAAGAACAACAAACAAAAAAAAGGTACCTCTACTTTTTGTAAAATTTTAGGTTATCAAGACAAAACATTTTTAAATTACTTATATCTTACATTGAAATACACGTTACTCTATTTACATCGTAGATTTCAGAGTAAAACCCCTGTTTTCCGTGGCTTTAGAGCTTCACAAAAAAATCAAATACCAGGTGACAAAAAAGAATAGTAAACTTATACATTTTCGTAAATGGAGTTTTGACATGTAATACCTTTCAGTTGAAATGGCTTTACCTACTTGTTATATATATCCCTGTAATGTGCTGCATTTCATTCTACCAGGTATATCTTTTTATTCTTTTTTATTTTTTCCTCATTCTATCTTTATACTCCTGTTATTCTAGTTGAGTTTGTAATCAATAAAAATGGAAGGATACAAAATAGATGAAAATATGCACTAAACATAAAACTGCAAATTAATATTCTTGAAAAATATTTTTAAAGGGCATTTATATTTGTAAGGGAGAAACTTGAATATACCCATTTCTCTTTTTCTGATTTTGGAAGTATGATTTTACAGTTTCATGTACATGTAGCAAAAAAGACCCCCTCAAAGGCTTGTTCAGGTATGGCGCTGTATACCACCGCAAAAAAAGCAGCTGCAATACAGCTCCAGCTGTATTCACTGGGATCTGTGTTACAAGATACAGAGGAATGTCAAGCATATACACTTTATGAACCGGTAATCATAAAAAAAGCACTGTGAATTTGCCACGTCATATCTTAAGCTATGTAAAAGTAGCCTGCTCGGCGGCCAGGCGGCGAGTTTTGAGCCAATTTTGCCCAGGCACCGCTTGTTTTTAGGACATTGCTCGGTCGCTGCTGAAGTTTTAACGCGGAGTTAAAATTTTGGCGTCGCCTGCTCACTTTCACTCGTCGCCCAAAGTATGCTCGGTGCCCGGGTGGTCGCCGTCCGGGCACCGACCTAATTGAGCGTTCGCCGTCGAGCGATTTAGGTCAAAGGCTGCTGAGCGTTCGCCACCCGGTCGCCGCTGGGAGATCAGTCAGTCACTGGGCAGTGAGTTCAAAATCGGTCAGCAACCTTTGACCTAGCGGCTTTGATTTTTGACCTAAATCGCTCGATGGCGAACGCTCGATTAGGTCGTTGTCCGGGCGGTGAACGCCCAGGCACCGAGCGTATTTTTGCGCCCCATCGATCACCGGCCAGCTACCGGGCGATTTCCTTAAAATTAGCCGGTGGCCGGTGGGAGACCGCTCGGGTATAGGTGAGTCATTGGTCGGTCACTGCTGGGACGCCGCCTGGAGAAGCTCTCCGATTTCGACCAGTATAATGACCAAAAATTGACCGGCGACCGACGGGAAATCGACAGGGCACCGCCCAAGCATCGCTGGGGCTCTACAGTCTGCTCGACTTCTCCAAAAAAAATCGTTTGGCGATGCCTAAATTCCAGCGGCGACCGAGCAGGCTACTAATCGGTCGGTCGCTGCTCTGATTTGTGACCATGGCTTTAACAATGTCTGTCTGCCTACATTGTAGGTAAAGTCTAGTTTTTAAATTTTCACTTTCATGTTCTGTTTCTCTCCACACAGGAATGTATATTCCAGATGTTACTACAATGGCGAAACAGCAACGGTGTCAAGGCTACAAAGACAAACTTAAAGAAGGCGCTGAAGCGATCGCTCCGTGAAGATTTGGCAGATTTCATCGACGAATCGGATGATTGAGTCCTAACAAAATGACAAAAACTTTGATGAAATGACAGACTGATGAAGCCTTTCCAGAGTCTTCTGTACGAGGTCAAGAGGACTACATTACTGAAATCACCAAACTGGAAAGAAACTTAAAGATAAAGATCAGTTCTGGTCATGCGATTGTGAAAGAAACGTTGTGGAATCGATTAGAAAAGGTTGATCATCTAGCATATAAGTATTGGTGTGTACTGCAAGGTTCTGGAATCATCAAAATGATAAGAAATTTGGCCCAGTCTTGGTTAAGTTACAAGCACTGTACACAGAAAGATGTATATGGGAATACGCACACGTGCGTAATATCTATCACGTCCAAATAGATAAACTAATTTACCAAATATTTCAATAAGTAGGCGGCTTCTCTGCAAAATTTGTATCATCACGTATTAGTCAAAACATATTCTTTCACATGATTGGTAATAAGAGCTACCATTTCATTTTTTGAGAGGGGGGGGGGGGGGGGGGGCGTTTCCAAAACTGGTCTTTACCTTGACCTTTAAAGGGCAAGTCTACACTGATATTAAGTTGGTTTTAATAAAAGCAGAAAAATGAGAAGAAAAAAAATAGTGAAATTTTGAATAAATTCCAATTAGAAACAGGCAAGTTTCTTTTGACTTCGTCATCAGTAAAACAGAAATTGGCAACACTCTAGTGTTTCATGCGAGCTCCTCTCCAATTTGCTCTGTGCAAAACTTTCATTTTCTTAGTTATTTATGATGGAATAGATTTTTTTTTTACACAGGGGTTGTATAACAACTGTCTTTAGGGAAAATATATATTTTTGAAGTTTTTAAGTACAGGGCAAATCCAAAGGGAGCTCACAAGATACGTTAGAGTTGCCAATTTGTGTTTGCTTGATTGCACCTTCAAAAATTCATAACTTTCGGATGCTTAATTGTTTTTTTCTCAAGTTTTACTGTCCTGTTTTTCTCATTTTTCTGCTTCTATTAAACCAAACTTGATATCAGGGTGGTCTTCCCCTTGTATGATATGACTTAACCCGGTGATTACTGAATTGTATAGGTCCCATAGGCTTAACACAGGGACCACCAGGTTCCAGTAAGCAAAGGGTTAATTAGCATCTGTGAGTGTCGGACTGCTTCTTCAGTTTCCATGCTGCTAACAGCTCATGAAAACATCTGATTCAAGTCACTGAAAATATAGAAACCGTGATGGGATTAAAGCGAGAAACTCCAGTTTGACATTTCCTATGGAAGTCAATTGAGCTGTTTACACCTCATGAATTGAACATTGATGTCACGTTTCAAATTACGATTGATCGATGGCTGTTTCACCTGGCTGCTAATAAAGAAAGCATGTGTATATGCTTGTAAGTAAACAACCAGGGGACCAACAGCTTAAGTCCCCTCCGAGGTACTTGGTAATGAGGCTTATTGCCTTAAAGGTAAAGACCAGTATTGGAAACGCCCCAATTTAAAAAAATGAAATGGAAGCTCTCATTACCAATCATGTGAAAGAATATGTTTTGACTAATACATGATGATAAAAAATTTGCCGGGAAACCGCCTACTAATTCATATATTTGGTAAATTTGTTTCTCTCATGGACTGTGAGAGATATAGGGTAGTCCCATATACATCTTTCTGTGTATAGTGCTTGTAACTTTACGAAGAATGGGCCAAATTTCTTATCATTTTGATGATTCCAGAACCTTGCAGATGCTAGATGATCAACCTTTTCTGATCGATTCCACAACGTTTCTTTCACAATGCAATTGCATGACCATAACTGGTCTTTACCTTTAATTACCAAAGGGAATGAGCCCATTGACTTGGGACCTCCCGGTTACACCACTGCTCTACCACTGAGCCATCTGGCCTCCTACCCATTGCGCCTCCAATTCAAAATGGTTTTGAGTGCATCCTTGATGTAAGCAACACTGCAAGACTAAGATGTACAGGACTTAGGCTCAAGATTGCAAGATTCTGTGATGTAATTCAATGATTTTTTTTTGCATCTTGAAATACTAGCCTGTTTGTGAATTTTTAAAGAGTTCCTGATTTTGCAATACATGTATCATCTTGTCAATTCTGCTCTATGGCTTATATGTGTAAATAATATTGTCATTGAGGAGTTAAAACTTTTTAAAAAGTCTCCTTCTTGTTCTTCTTTTATTTTTATTTTATTTTGCGTTTTCTTCTTGCTAGTTTTCTTCTTCACCCCCTTCATTTCTCCTTCTTCTTCATCTTCCTGCTTTCTGTTTATTCTCCTTCTTTAAAGGAGACATTGCTGGATATTTGATTTTAAAACTATGTTTGTGAAAGGTTATTCCATAGCAGTGGACATTTAACATTTAAGTTAGCGATGTTATCCATTTTATGAAAACTCTTTTAATATGTCACTTTCCAGCCAATCAAAAAAAAACATGTTATCTGACGTTTGTTGATCATCTGACACTTTTCAATCTCGCTTTATTTTAGGAGCATTTGAATTACGTTGCTTATTATCTTACACTAGCGAATTTACATGCAAGGCCTACATGTGTATATATTGTAATCATGTAATTAGAATTCTTCTTATAAATTCATGTAATTGTTTATCAAGTTAAACAAACAAAGTATTAATACTTAAAATCACCTGCTTGGCACAGGTGGTTCATGTTAAACACATTTAACGCAGTGAAAAAAAATCCACAAGGGCTCGGGGCAAATTAGCCCCCAAAATGCTAAAAAGAGCCCCCAAAAATGTGCATAGAGTTCAATGCAAAACAAATTAAAGAGTGTTATTTTCATGCAAGCAAGCATGAAAAGTAGCCCCCGAAATTGTTAAAGTATTTTTTTCCTTGATTTAAAGGTACTATGTCCCTTTTGCAGCCAACCTCAAATTCTGTAGAACTTTGCAGGAAGTATGAATATGTCATGTATGTCCTATCTGTGAAATTTAAACGTTAGCAGTGTCCTCATATTCAAATTATGCAAGGATACCCGTTTACTTGCTAGACTTCACTGTCAGACCCTATTGAGTGACTGACTGGCTTTTGTTCTTCTTTGGTAATAACATACATGAAAAGAGTTGTCAAGGGTACATGAGCATTAGGGTACATGAGCATTTGTCTACATCAATAACCCACTTCTTGTGATGGCCAAGATTAAACTGATTGAATCTTTGTGCAGCATAAAACTTATGACCATTCGGTACAATTGTCTGAAAATCAAGACTATTAATTTGGGGCTCTATAGCCCTAAAGTCGATTTGACAACTAATAGTCATTATTTTCCCACTTGAAGACATTTTCAAGTCCCACCTTCTTTCGGGAAGTTCTAAATAAGTATTATCTTTCAAATGCGGTTGGAATTTAACTTTTTCATTTTTTTTGGCCTGCAAATGGGACATAGTACCTTTAATGAATACTCATTTTAACTGACTTTTTTTTCTCATTAGAAAAATCATTGTGAATAACTTGTCTACACTATATATTCTCCCTGCACAACACTAGACGATTTCATCCAATCTATGTGTTTTGATTTACGGTAGTCCAAAACCGGGCCAAATTTTCAGTCAGAATCAGTTGATGAATGGGTTTTGACATCAAGATTCAATATCAATATGTGCGCTGATATCAGAAGAATCCATCTCATTGAATGAATTGACACGGTTGGGACCGCTTTTGTAATGTTTATGTTTTGTTGCACTGCACTGGTTGAGAGATGTCAACCGTGGCGATCTGAAAAATTGGCCTGTTGCGGCTTTTATGAGGTGCAATAAAAGAAAGACATTTTTCTTGTCGATTTGAATGACAACATGTGATCAATTAAGCCCTTTAAAAAAATCCTGTCCTGAAAGACTTAATGCCCCACTGTACTACTTATAGCTACTTGCGCCCTCTATAGGGCAAACAATGCCCAATCGGTGCCTGTTGGTCCCCCATGACCCCCTTTTTCGTATGTTAAATGAGAGCTGATTTAATGAGATAACCACCTGTCAGTAACCTTGCAGGTAGGTCTAATCCCCCCTGGCCAAACTAGTGCAGACGAGCTTAAAAGAATTAAAGAAATATTACAAATGTATTATGTGATTTTATTTCTTTTATTCTTACCATTGTTCTGTTCAGGGGAGGGGGGAGACTTCAATATTCTTCATGTCTGAACTCTGAACCATGAGATGTAAAGACTACCTGAAATTTATATTCTTTTAAAAACTGTATGTAGCCTACTCATTAAATTCTCTTTATAAGTAGTTATTTTTTGCAATGTGTTGTGTTGTTTTAGTTTGTAGGCGTGTATCATTCATTTATGAGTGTCTGTCGTGTATATTTTTGTATTTTGTATATTACTTTTGTTTATATCGTTGTATTTTATCCAGGAAGAGGCAACCCTGTTTGAATAAAAGTGAAAATAAATAGTTTCTGGGTCATGGTTACAATATAACTCCCCTGAAATCTGAAGACTGCACGATTCCCCTTCGGCTTCGTCTCGGCTAGGGCACAGTACAGTTCCGGGGTCACCTTGGGCGATAACTTTTTACAGTGTTCCCCAAAACGGTCAATATATTTGCATAATCTAATAGCACACACACAAACAGCACTACAATTTTGCAAATTTTATTCCCAAATCACATAACGGCATGGTTTACAAGATATACAGAAATCAGACAAATTTGAATTATATTAGATAAAGACAGAGCTTTAACAACGTCTAAAAAGCAAACCATGCATAGTCAAAACAATGCTATACCACATGTATATAAATCTTGTAAACTGCAAGAAAATGCACAAGTAACTCGATCTGCATAAATTGAATCTGCTGGAACTGCAAAAAATAGTTCCGAATACATTAGCCACAGATCAACTTGAGGAGTGTAAAAATCATATTTTGCATAGTTTGGACTCCCAAAGAATTATTTGACTTAATGACAATTTGCCTTGTGCAACTTCAAGTTATACAGAGTTAACTGAACATTCAACGAAATTAAATCATCATACGATCAACGGATTTAATTTTACATAACTTCAACTTTGTTTTCTCATTCTCAAGAAATTCCTTGGAACAACTCCCTGACAGAATGGTAATCACTGTTACTATTTATTTCTAGCTGAAGTTGCACACAATTTGTCTATCCTGTGCAGTCCATATAGGCCTCAAAAAAATAAATTGGCACAACATTCAGTTCTTTAAAAAAAAAACACTTGCTCAAGCACAGCAATAGGCCTACCATAAGGCCTGGAAAAAATGTTGTATGGCCCTTTAGATTACATATCTGTAAATCTAATTTAGGAAAAAAACATCCTAAGAGAAGAGGCGCCATAAATATTCACTTCTTCTGAATGATAAACGCCTATGGGCCCTATACAGGGAATTCCCCGAACAAGATAAGATGTATTCATAAATAGTCTTTACCTAGGCAAAGGGACAATTCAATGCTAAATGAACACAGACAATCTTACGTTGTTAGTTCGATTTTTAGATTCAAATTAACTTTAAGGTAATAAGTAATACACATTCTTTTCAAACATCAATAACAAATAAGTTTAACATGAAAAAGAAGATTTTTTTATTAAAGAAAAATCTAGAAAGCGACTAACTTGCATTTGACTTTGCGCCTGCGCATATGAAGTTTGGGATGCTATCGGATTTGCTGCTGATTATATTTCCTCGCCTAGTTTTGCTTGAAAGCAATTTTGAAGCTTAAATTCCATTTGAACCAGCAGGTGAGGTCAGATTTTGGCATGCCCAGATATTCATAAATGTTGGTATATAGAAAAAAATATTACCAGGGTCACAACAATTAATAAAAATTACATATTTTTCTAGTCATGAAAATGATGTTGATTTGACGAGCCTCTTGTAAGTTGTACCTTGAAGTTGTACCTTGTACCATTGTGTACCTTAATTGTGTTCGTCTCTTCCGCATGGACTATATGCTTTGCTGGAGTGGGAACTATAGCTGGAAGTATAACTTGGCGTGACGAGAGTATAGATTTGTGTATTTCAGGGGTTATGCTATTTGGTTAAGACTCACTTTATGGTTGTGCATATATGTGTACCGTACTCTGTTGTTGGTCTGGGGCCCGTTCCTCGAAAGATCGAATCCAACTACAAGAGTAAGATGTAGATCTAGGCCCTAGTCATAACTTTGTCGGCGGCGGCCCAAAATAGCCCGTCTGTCGGGGAAAATGTACCGAGCTGCCATTTTGAAGAAGAAAAAAAAAGGGGCCTCCTTCCTATTTTAGAGGTCTAGACTCTAGATCTAGACCCTAGCTAGATGCTAAACTTTTTTTTTTTTTTTTTTTTTTGGCAGCTGGAGACTGCTTTCTTCCAGAAGCTTTGGTATTCAAGCCCATCAACATGATCAAGGGGGGGGGGGGGGCAGTCTCCCCCCCCCCCCCCCAAAAAAAAAGGAGTAGATTCTATTCTAAGGATGGTTTATATTTTTAACCCAAAAGAACATAACAATAATAAAAACCTGAATTTATTCCATTCAGAGAAAAGGAAAGTTAACAGGAATTATAAATTTCCTAAACATTGCGCCTGCCACCTAGTCTAGATCTAGGCTATATTTATCAATGGAGGTTTTTATAATAGCGATATGCGCAAATCGTGGACATATTGTGAGAGAATGGGAAAGCGTGTCTGTTTTTTGTTATAGGGGTGAGACGACATGAGCCCCTGAATGCTGGCATACTGATGGGGGGGGGGGGGGGTTATTTCTTAATCTAATTCGATACCAATGATTTACAAATGTTGCCTGAAATGACATGATTTTCCGGTATTTGTACTAAATGTTTTTGTAAGTCCTACCTTTTTATGCGTTTGTTGGAAAATCAGAAATTCCCAAATTTACAGTTGGGCGAAAAATATGCTTATTTAGAAGCCTTTATGTCATGGTTTGTAAAACGGCTGGGCTCGGGGGCTGGAGCCCGCCTCACTTTTTGAAAAAGTATGTTACAGAGAAAAAGAAAGAAAGAGAGAGAGAAAAAATAAGTGGCCAATGTCACAAATGAGGTATCAAAATATGCTCATCTGACAGTAATTAAATACCTAAAACCCCGAGCTTCCGGGGGCTCTGCCCCCTGGACCACATCTGTAATATGTGATCTTATGCATTGACTCAATGCTACATGCTATACACACATACACACAGTTAATGTACACTGTGGTGTATGGGCTCTTCTATACACAATATAACCAGGCATGCTGGACTGCAACCTAACTCTGATGTTTCTCTATGTGTCTTCATTTGAGTACTAACCATACAGCTAAACAACCCCACATTATATGGTGGCAGCGATATAGAACCTACTGGACAATATTTGTGAACTTTGCATCATTTTGGAGAGATTTTGGAGGCCATCTTATTGACACACTGTCATTGAATCAACAGGTGCTCCTTTCTACAGTCCCATATGATGATTTTACTGTAAGTAAAATGTGCATTGACATTTGCATTACTATTGGAGTTTGAGTAGCTGGTATGAACTATGAATGAATCATTTACACCCCGCATGAATTGGGAAGACCCCGACAGAGCCAATGCTGTTAAGATTTTTCATCAGCAGTGTGACTTATACTTCTCGGTCAAGAATGTTGCGATTGGAAAGCAAGTGGATCATGTTCTTTTGTTCACTGGTGCCACGGGTATCAAGCTTTACAACTCGTGGGGTCTGGAAGGTGACGATAAGAAGAATCCAACTGTTGTTTGGGAGAAGTTCGAGACACAACTGAGGCCAAGGGCAAATTTCCGTGTAGCTAGGCTATACCTTCAGAAATATGTGCAGAAGGAGAGGGAAAGTGCAGATGACTATATCTCGCGTCTGAAGCTGCAGGCATATGACTGTGAATTTCGTGATGACACTGAGCTCCAAGAACGCATCATTGAGCAGTTCATCACAGGCACTAGATATCCTGAGCTCCAGAAAGATCTTCTAGGGAAGAGCAAGTCCCTCACTCTTACACAAATGCTTGAGCTGAGTAGAACATTTGAAGCATCGCGGATGCACATGGCTCAACTAGCGCAAGTACAGACACATATTCAGCCTGCATCGATAGATGTAGTTCGTCGGAAGACTGTCATTAGTAACAAGTGTCCTAATTGTGGTGGTAATCATGCTCGCAGTCCACGGGAAGCATGTCCGGCTTATGGCACCAAGTGTAACAGCTGTGGAAAGTTGAATCACTGGAGGAGTGTGTGTCGATCTCCAGCTCCAAGTACCCAGTGGTCTGGGAGATCTCCAGCTTCAAGTACCCAGAAGTGGAAGCAGAAAGCTAAATACGCTACGCCACATCGTGGAGGCAAGAATGTGAACTCCATTCAAAGCACGAACAATATTGAAGCAGCAGCAGCGGTCCCACTACTGAATGACGCAGTGGATGTCCTGTCTTTCAATCGTATTATTGTGTCAGGTATCAGTGCTGTGCAGGTGGATGACAGGGACGACCTAACAATAGCGTATGTGGAGGTCAGACGGGATGAGAGAACAATAATGAAAATTCGTTCAAAGGTTGACTCCGGTGCGGAGGGCAACACGCTTCCTCTCCGAATGTTTCGTGGGATGTTTCCTGGCCATCTCACTAAAGATGGTGTTCCTCACCCTCAATCAGTGCATAATTCAAGTGCACGGTTGTTTGCTTACAACGAAACACCAGTGATGCACTTCGGTTCGGTGAGGCTCCCCTGTCGTTTCAACAACTCAACTTGGCTTTATGCTACATTCTACATCGTGGAGTCTAGGGGTCCAGCGATCATAGGATGTGACACAGGATTGGAACTGAAGCTGCTTACTCTACACACTCGCATCAACGAGATCAAGCATTCAGCACAGATATGCTCTACTGATGACCTAGTAAGGCAGTATCCAGACCAGTTTGACAAAATTGGCAACTTCCCAGGAGAATATCATATTGTTCTTGATCCAGACGTTCAGCCTGTTGTCCATGCTCCTAGACGGTGCCCAATCCACCTACGAGATGAACTGAAGCTTGAGTTTGATGACATGGAAGGTAATGGCGTAATCACTAAAGTCATTGAGCCTTCAGCATGGGTCAGCAGCATCGCCGTTTCTCGAAAGTCGAATGGCAAACTCAGAGTCTGCTTGGATCCCAAGGATCTCAACCGAGCTATTCGACGTTGCCATTATCGCACTATCACGACAGATGAGGTGATACACAAGCTATCAGGTGCTCGACACTTCAGCAAACTCGATGCCAAGAACGGTTATTGGTCTATCAAGCTCGACCATGACAGTTCACTTCTAACTACCTTCAACAGTCCCTTTGGACGGTACAGATATCTCAGGATGCCTTTCGGTCTAGCAATGTCTCAGGATGTGTTCCAGCAGCGAATGGACGAAATCCTCGAAGGTTGCCCCGGCACAATAGGGATAGCTGACGATATTGTTGTGTTCGGCAAGAGTGAAGCAGAGCACGATCAGAATCTGAACCACCTCATGTCCAAAGCTGTGAAGTACGGTCTGCAGTTCAACAGTGGCAAGTGCAGCATAAAGGTCAACCAGATTTCCTTCTTCGGTATGATCTATGATGCAGATGGCGTCCATCCGGATCCTCACAAGGTCGAGGCAATCAAGTCAATGTCTCCACCTGAGAACAAGAGCCAGCTTCGTGAGTTCCTTGGTATGATAACCTACCTTAGCCCATTCATACCAAATCTTTCAGCCCAGACTGCAAGCTTACGTGGTCTTTTGAAGCAGGACGCTGAATTCCAATGGACTCCAACGCATCAGATTGCCTTCAATGATTTACGTGACAAGGTATGTCACGATGCAACTCGGGCGTATTTCGATGTTAACAAGCCAACGGTATTGCAGGTAGATGCTTCTCTGCAGGGCTTGGGAGCGACTCTACTGCAGGATGGAAAGGGTATCGCGTTTGCATCAAAGGCCCTCAGTGATGCAGAGACGAGGTACGCCAACATAGAGCGAGAGCTGCTTGCAGTGGTCTTCGGCTGTGAACGATTCCACATCTTCCTGTACGGGAAAAGTTTCATAGTTGAGACGGACCACAAGCCCCTGGAGATGATCCAGCATAAGCACCTGGCAGCAGCTCCACCTAGACTCCAGCGTATGCTCCTTCGTCTACAGCCATACACGCTGACAATTGTCTACAAGCCTGGTAAGGATGTACCAGTAGCTGACTGCCTATCCAGACGTCCTCTTGGTCCTCCAGAACACATCCACCTTGACCTGCAAATCAACTTTGTACAGTTTGCTCCAGACCGTTTGAGTCAGTTGAAGGAGGAAACAGCCAAGAATGCAGAGTTTGCAGCACTACAGAAGGTGATTGTGAAAGGGTGGCCAGAGAAGAGACGTGAGCTACCACGGCAGCTACAGAGATACTGGGCCTTTCGAGATCAACTTGCAGTTGAGGATGGACTGATCCTGAATGGGGAACGAATCCTTATTCCACACTCCATGAGGGAGTACATACTGAGCAAGCTTCACGAAGGTCATCAAGGTATCGAGAAGACACGACTTCGGGCTAAGGCTTCTGTGTACTGGGAATCAATCAATGACGATATCGAGGTCATGGTGAAAGGCTGCTCAGTCTGCCAAGAGTACAAGCCCTCGCAGCCCCATGAGACTCTTCTCCAGCACGAGATACCTACACGTTCCTGGCAAGTCTTAGGTACAGACTTATTTCACTTTGAAGGGAACAATTATCTCATCATTGCAGATTACTTCTCAAAGTTCCCTTTCATCCGGAAAATGCCTCAAGAGTGTACCAGTGCTGCAGTAGTCAATGCGACCCGTCAGGTGTTCGCAGAACAAGGAGTTCCAGAAAGAATCGTTAGCGACAACGGAAGACATTTTGACTCCTCAACATACAGAGACTTTGCTACACAGTGGGGATTCAGCCATGTTACATCCTCTCCCCACTACCCCAGGTCAAATGGCTTCATTGAGCGAATGATTCAAACTGTCAAGAATACGCTCAAGAAAGCTAAAGCGAGTGGTATCGACCCCAACATGGCTCTACTATGTATCCGTGCCACTCCCATTGACAGCCGCATACCAAGCCCAGCTGAGCTTCTTTATGGGAGGAAGATGAAGGACAACTTACCAACTCGAATCCGCAACAACTCCCCAGGTCGTGATGATGTTAACCATCGCATGCAGCTTCGACAGCAGAGCCAGAAGTACCATCACGACAAATCAGCCCATGACCTAGCACCACTCTCACCTGGACAGCTTGTGAGAGTCCAAGACCAGACATCACGTCACTGGATAACAGCTACTGTTCGTGAGCAATGCCATGAGCCTAGGTCATACCTCGTCGAGACGCCTAATGGAAGGGTGCTACGCAGAAACCGGCAACACCTCGCTGATATTGAGCCCAGGCGTATCCATCATGATGAGGAGGTAACCAAGACACCCGATCCTCATACACGCGAAGAGATGACGCTTGATCCAACGCCCGACATCGGAG
Organism: Strongylocentrotus droebachiensis; assembly: GCA_035222895.1. NCBI lineage: Eukaryota > Metazoa > Echinodermata > Echinoidea > Camarodonta > Strongylocentrotidae > Strongylocentrotus > Strongylocentrotus droebachiensis. The sequence continues at coordinate 141,638 of JAVYIG010004913.1, forward strand.
GTTCTCCTGCCCCAACCCCTGCCCCAATCCCTGTCCCAAGCCCCAACCACCAGCAGACCACCCGCAGTGGCCGGGTAATCAAGAAGCCAGAGAAATTGACTTATTGATAGGACTTCATCTTTGGATATTTCAAGTTTGGACATTATGGACTCAGTTTATTATTCTGTAGGGGGGATGTAATATGTGATCTTATGCATTGACTCAATGCTACATGCTATACACACATACACACAGTTAATGTACACTGTGGTGTATGGGCTCTTCTATACACAATATAACCAGGCATGCTGGACTGCAACCTAACTCTGATGTTTCTCTATGTGTCTTCATTTGAGTACTAACCATACAGCTAAACAACCCCACATTATAACATCAACGACCTTAAAGAGGGTCCCTGGATGCTCATCTAACCATAATTAAATATCTAAAACCCCTGAGCTTTCGGGGGCTCTGCTCCCTGGACTCTCCGCCAATTATTATGCTTATCTGACCGTAATTTAATGCCTAAAAACCCTGAGCTTCCGGGGGCTCAGCCCCTGGACCCCACGCCAATTTACGCTCTACCTGATCGTTAATACTCCACTTTGAAAAACGTTCCGCGGGGCCTGCATGTAACGTGTAAGAGTGGGGGTGATGCAGATTTTTCTTCTGCCCCCCCCCCCCCCCTGGAAGGTGAGCCCCCTGGAATGTTTGCCCCCCCCCCCCCCCCCCAATCCCTTACTGCTGCCGGCGCGCCTGATTCAAGGTACATGTATATGTCTCTGATCTTCCTAAACCGTTTCATGAAGAGCTTACTACAATACTAGCTAGTATCTCGTGAAATCGATACTATCGGCGAGAAGAAGAGCCGAGCCATAGCCTTAGTCGCAATACCACCGGATTATAAAAAAGTAATTTTAGAAAAACTGCAATATTTAAATGAAAAAAGGTTGAAAATTATACCAGGAAATAAGACTAAGAGTTAGAGATGCAATATAGGTCTACTTCAAAATGTGTGTAGATTATGCAATAGAAGTACTTGTAAAATATAATTGTGAGTATTTCATTGCATGACCGGTGAATCAGTTTTGTTCTTGAGATGGGTACCCCCGGATATTTTAATTTGATAGTTAATAAAAGTACACCCTTATATTATTCTGAGTAAAAATAAAATGTTTTGAAAGTTTTGTCCAATGTTTTAGGCGTCCGTACAATATTCAAATGACGAAACTTCAACATTCCAAACGTTAAAACATGTGTTTTAAACGAATTTCAGACAACTCGCCACAAGGACAGCCCGCCCCTGGACAACTCGACACAATACCCTGGATATCTCGCCACAATACTCTGGACAACTCGCCACGGTCGAGTTGTCCAGGGTGGGGTGCCTTTTCGGACAACTCGCCACACTTTTTCCCCTGATTTCTAGATCTAGATCTAAAATCCCTCATCTTAGATGAAATTATCATTTTATGTATTCATTATTCTTTTATAAACACAGTCATGACAGGAAAGATGGAAATTGTGAGTATTTTGAGAGCTGTTCTAAAGAATAAAGCTGACCCGCAACAAGAATCTATTTTTGACAAACTAAAGGCGTACGATCGCAGGATAACTTCTTGATTTTTAAGTTCATTTTTCTGTCTCAGGAAACTTTTTAATGGTAGGAATATGCTGTTATGTATCTTTACATTCTAATATTACCTTTTCTCTACCTCAGCGATCATATATTCTTGTTGCAAGGGAAATCAGCTTTATTCTTTATTCTGTTTATGAAAGCATACGGTAGTGAGTCATGAAAAATGAAAATTTCATCTAAGATGAGGGATATAAATCATGAGGGGAAAAAAGTGTGGCGAGCTGTCCGAAAAGGCACCCCACCCTGGACAACTCGACCGTGGCGATTGGTATTGTGGCGAGATGTCCAGGGGTGAGCTGTCTTTGTGGCAAGTTGTCTGGACCCTGTTTTAAACTATTCATTTTACACATTTGAAGATAGAATTTATCTTGAAAGCAATATGGGTCTGAAAACTAAAGAATACACTTCGAACTATGGCTTGCCTGGCGTGGCAGATTACCTTTCCATTTGAGGATTGCACAATATTGAAATAAATGCATATAATTAAATCTGTTTATAAAAGCGGGGAAAAACTAAGATATAAACATGGCATATTCTCAAAAGATTGTCTAATATAAAGATATTATAACTTCCTGTATTAAGTGAATGTGTAGGAAGATTATAGCTGGAGGATTTATTGTCCTGTTTTGCTAGCCATAGTCTACCCAATAAATGACATGTGATGGCGCTGCCCATCGACTAAACAGTTATGACAGAGATCATATGACGGTGTCGGAGGCGTCATAGCTACTTAGTCAGGATGTTGTCGTTGATCTTGGCAAAGAGGGCTTCGTGAAACACGTAGCGGACAAGTAGCTCACTAACACTGATTTAGTCAAGAAGTTAGACTTATGACGGTTTCGAGGAATGGACCCCTGTACTCTGTAACTCCAGGGAGCTGGAGCTCCTTCCACGTCAGTGTCGGAGCTCCGGAATTAATGTGTAACATGGTTAATACTAGTAGTAGTAGACCCTAGATCGATCATGTACATGTAGATCCTACTATATAACACTTTAATAGTTTTTATAACTCAATACCCCATGCCCACCCCCCCCCCCCCCCCCTCCCCCTCCCCCTCCCCCATTCAGCAAAAAAAAAAAGGAGATGAAATTGTCGTTACCATGTTTGGCGGGAGGATTTACTTTTCTTTAAATGCTGATCTCTCAGTAGAGTTTGCGATCTTGCCTTCTTTTTTTTTCTTTGTTCTGCCAGCAATTAATGTAAAAATTCATGTGCAGGAAATTTGCTAAATTCAACAAACTATGTGCTTTTGCCTTAGTACACTAAACTAATCACTATTTAAGCAAAAACAGCTATTTTCAAGTTCTCCATGTTCCACCTAGATGTTAGTTGTCTAGCAGAACCATCATCGCCATTTATAGTTGTTCAGCATTTAACAACGCTAGATCGGGGGGTAGAAAAGTGAAAGTAATTACGATCAAAACAATTGTAGATGTTCTTAACTTTTCATTGAGAGAATTCTAAATTCAATTTCAGATGATTATGATAAATAAGACAAAATGAACCTCAATAGATCTCTAAGATTGTTAAAGTTGTGTACAAACTTATTTTGTACATGTTTTAATTTTTGTATAAAACTGATGTGTGTGATTTCTTTAAAATCAACTGTTTATTTGAGAATCGAAAACGGTTTTATTAGTTTGTGAAATATAATGGGCATTTTTAACTAGATCCGTCTCACAGGGAACATGTCCATGGCCACTATGGACAGGACTCACAGCAGGCCTAGCTTTATAGAGAGGTGGCCACAATGACATGAGTGACTGTACCGTAATACAGGAGTTCAGTCAATTCACCATCATTTAAAAGGTTTTGGGTTCAAGTCCCTGCTTAGCACTGGCATCCTTTGGCAAAATATTAGTCTACCTTTTGCCACTCCCCACCCAGGGACATGTATGTTTTGGCATTGCCTGTTTCGCTGCTTGGCTGTAACCTCGTTAAGCACTGATCAGCATCATGCAACTAGAAAGGCTGTTGTTTCAAATTTGTATATATGGGTGAAATCTAATTTTAGAAAGCTAAACTAAAGGTATGATTTTCTTTTCTATTGTCTTTTCAATTATTTATGATGTTTATAGGCCCACAAGCTACGCTCATGAAACTTCTCAAGAACTTGTGCTTTCTGTTCCTTTTTAACATATCATCCTTTGGACCGTGAAAAAATCTTAGCACTACAGCCTGGCCACTACAATTGCTAGTATCTTCCAAACTTCTCAAGAAGTTACAATTCGCTATCAGTATCAACTGCATTTTTAGTGATGCATATAAAAGGTCAGGTAACACGACCACCTGACCCTACGTGATGGTTCAAGCTTTGAAGTTATGTACAGTGTGTTTGACCCTCTAGAGCTTATAATTTGCCACCAGCATATACCAGTATTTCCTTTTGGTATATGGTGTCTCTCGGCTCTCAAACACCTCTAAACACCCTAGACTAGAGATCAGCTACATCAGCGAGCTGTCTGGTCCATATGACTGCATGAGCTAGTAAGAGCTTGAAGTTGATAATATTATTATAAAATAATGATTTGTAAAGCTTATATTTTGCTACCGGTATATATTTTCTTTTAGCATGGAATTTGATCCTAATTACACACCTGTAATATGGACCTCAGCATTGCCAATGGTCTTGCCAAGGCAGAACCAGGACAAATTCTATGCTCCCAGTCACATGCGCTCCAGATTGCGCTCCAACCAAAACCCAGCTAAGGAGCGGAGGTTGCCGATAAGGGCTTTGAAAAAGAGCAGTCGAGATGATGTTGCCAAGATAGTCAGAATGGGTAAGTTGTTGAATTAAATTGAATTTATTTTCCACATTTAATAACATGAAATAATAGTGTACAAAATGATACAATCAAATCAAGTGGATGGATAAAAAAAATGTATAAATGCTTATCTTGGTTATCCCCTTGAACAATAACAGAGCAATTAGGTACATAAAGTAAATAAATTACAAATTTAAATTTAAATGAAGTCAAAAACTACAAGTCTCTTACTAATTCTTAAACACAGAAATACAATTTTACTCATACACACAAGCACATACATGTACATGTACATGTGCGAGGCACTGCGAGCGCACACATGTACATGTACATGCATACAATTACATACACTTGAAATGCCTAACTGGTCTTCTTTACTTGAATGTATTGCGCAATAAAAGTGACTTATCTCCATGCAGTGATTGTAAGAGGACGTTGTAACGGTGGGTTACACACCCACACTGTTGGTCATTATTTCAAATTAAGATTATTTTCAATTAGATTTTGGTGCCATTAGTATTATTCTTGAGATAATGTCTTAGCTTGGAGTGTTGCATGGCACTTCTGGTAGATTGTAGAAGTTTATTCCACAGTAGTTTAGGTCCAGAGAGTCCAGAGTTAGGTCCAAGTTGTGCGACTGAGAGTTGGAACGAACTTTGTTTGAACTCGCTCAGAATCATTGGGGGAAAAATAATGGGGAAAGGAGTTTGACATTTGGTGCTCCATGAATCAGTGGATTATTTAAAACCATGGACCTACTAAGAATGGACTTTCAACAAAGCAGTCCCTTTGATCCTATTTTTCCACTGCTGGGTTTGGATTTCGCGCTGATGCAAAAACCCAGCGTGTAGTCCCACCACAATCTGGCAGCTGGATGCGATCGTTTGCGCAATCTTGCATAATCGCAACAGCTGGCTCACGATTTTGGGTTGTTCGCTGCTCCTTCAAATCGTTGCGAACGGTCAACCTAGACTAGTCTTAATTAAATTCAATTCATTAATTTATTTTCCATTAAAATTCAAAGTAAACAGTACATAACAAATGAACAGCAAAATCTGAAGGATCCCAAGATAAGAAGAGCTTGTGAGAATGGGGCCCTGTACAAAAATAAACAAACAAGCAAATTATAATAACAAATATTGTAAAACTTATCAAAACAAACATACACCACCCTCATTCATTCACATGCACACAGACACACCAACACACACCGCAGGCAGAACATTGTACAGAAAAATCTACTCAGTTTCAAGTTTCAAGTTTCAAAAAGAGTTTATTCATCAAATGATTAGCAGGCTGAATTGCACATTTGTTACATTTAAAGATATACAAAATAAATTATTGAAAATAGATACATACAAACAAAATTGCAAAGTGCACGTTACAAACCAATAGTAAATGTTAAAAGTTTAAAAAGTGATGAGTGGCAGTGGGCATTCTCGTGGTGATGGGCACACATGTCCAGGAGGTGGGCCCCTTCCCCTTCAAAAAAAATAATTCATCAAACGACCCCCTCCCCCCTATAACTATAACTAGATCCGATTGCTGAAAGCTATACAAAAAGGGGATTATGCAAACTTCGCAAAACACCAACAAACAAAAAACACACACTCAATGACCCACTGACACACCCCCAAAGACGAAGACACAAACCGCACACGCAGCACTCAAGCACATACAAATCAGATAACAAGCGCACAAAACAATATAAAGCGAGGAGCAGAGCTGGGAGGAGCCCGGTTAAAGCCAAGGTGACCGAGACCGGTCACGCTTCCCCAGTTCCGCTTCCCAACACGGGAATTACTGAATAATGCACACAACACACCACACTCACTCAGAAATATAAAAGGCATAACAAGTCAACGCATGAACAGGCAAAACAAAAGGCAGACAAAAACGGCTTTCATCGAAAGGGTGCGGTGCGGTGCGGCGCGGTGTGGTGTGCTCAACGCACCCATTCGATAAAAGAGGGGGGGGCTTTTCTCGAAAGGGTGCGTTGAGAGCGGAGTACCGTTTTAACACACCCTTTCGATAAAAGCGGGAGGGCTTTTCTCGAAAGGGTGCGTCGACTAGTCTTTCGCATCAGTCGTTTAAAATGAGGATCTGGGACAGAAGGTAATAGTTGCCAATTTAAGTATATCGAAAATGTATTAAATAAAATGGAATGGTCTTGATTACAGAGTGGTCTCTTTCGTTATTACTATGTTGATGGGGGAGACAGAGAGAAGGAAAAAAGGGAAAGGGAAAGGGAAGATAAAAGGAAAGAAAGAAGAGGAAGAAGGAAAGAGGGAAACGGGGGAAGGGCGAAAGGCTCTTGCCTCCCCCCCCCCCCCCCCCCCCCCCCCCCCGCCAACAAATAGAGAGAGAGAGCTAGAGAGAAGGGAAAGGGAAAGGGAAAGAAAATATAAAAGGAAAGAAAGAAGAGGAAAAAGAATAAGAAGGAAAGAGGGAAACGGGGAAGGGCGAAGGGCTCTTTCCTCTTCCCTCCCCCCCCCCCCCCCCCCGCCAAAAAATAAATAAGAGAGAGAGAGAGAAGGAAAGGGAAAGAGAAGATAAAAGGAAAGAAAGAAGAGGAAGAAGAATTTGTGTCCTGCCAGAGTGTCACAAATAGATATAAAAATATGCTCATCTGACGATAATTTGATGTATAAAACCCCTCACCTTCTTGGGGCTCCGCCCCTTGGATCCATTACCAATTTGTGTCCTGCCAGTGTCACAAACAGATATAAAAATATGCTCATCTGACCGTTATTTATTGCCCAAAACCCCTGAGCTTCCGGGGGCTCCACCCCCTGGACCCCACGCCAATTCGT
>JAVYIG010004914.1:0-148828 GCA_035222895.1 Strongylocentrotus droebachiensis
AGAACATGGAGCTAGGACTGCAAACTGATGTCCTTGTCATGGACTTCAGCAAAGCCTTTAACAAGGTCGGTCACCAGAGTCTACTGCACAAGCTGGACTACTATGGAGTGAGAGGCAAAGGCAACAGGTGGATCATCAAATTTCTTCACCATCGAACCCAGCAAGTCCTTCTAGAAGCCCATGGATCACCTGAGGTTGACGTCGACTCAGGAGTACCTCAAGGCTCTGTCCTGGGACCCTCTCTATTCCTGTACTACATCAACAACCTGCCAGATAAGCTCACCTCTCCGGTACGTCTCTTTGCAGATGACGCCATCTACCTAGCAATCAAGGGCAGACAAGACTCTCTTGAACTACAGGAGGACCTTGATAGACTTGCTGAGTGGTCCTCTGAATAGATAATGGAGCTCAATACGGACAAGTGCAAGGCCATCACAGTGTCCAGGAAGAAGAGCCAGATACGACACCAGTACATCCTGAACAACACACCCCTGGAAGAAGTTCTCATCAACCAAGTACCTTGGCATCACAATCACACCCGACTTGAAATGGGATAAACACATCACAAGTATATGCCAGAAAGCAAACAACACCCTGGCCTTCCTCCGACGAAATCTTCAGATCAACTCATCGGACCTGAAGAATACTGCCTACAAAGCTCTAGTAAGACCACACGTTGAGTACAGTATCACAGTGTGGGATATCCTCTGCAAACCACATCCATCAAATAGAAATGGTACAAAGACGGGCCGCTAGATTCACCCTAAATCGGTACCCACAACACCTTTATCGTGACCTCCATGCTCCAACTACTTGACTGGACCACACACGAGCAATGTAGATAAAATTATAGAATGGTGATGCTGTACAAGCTCCACAAAAACCTGGTAGCACTCGACACAGCACCGCTGTCACAAGACCCACAAGGACTGCCCAAGCAGATAGCTACCAATTCCCCTGTTCAAGAACTGACCGACATAAGCAGTCCTTCTTTCCCAGGACTGTGAGGAGTTGGAACAACCTGCTATCAGGAACAAAATGTGCCACGTACATCCGTCAATGCCTTCCGTCAATGCCTGACAGGAGGCCGCAACTAATTAACCATGTTAATAGCATTGCATCCTGCACCTGGCTCTCGTAAGCATACACACACACTCATCAGTCTGCAAGAATTTTCAACTGTGAAGGAGGTAGACTTAACCCAAAGAAGAAGAACAACGCAATGTACAAATGTCAAAGGGACCGGACAACTCTCCAAGATGTCAAAAATCAACATAAAAATAACAGTGATCACTGGATAAAAACCGGAGTAATTAATCTCCTGTATATTACAAAAACAAAACAATAATAAACGGGGTCGTCAAAAAGGAGTACGAAACTTACCTCTAGGTTTATCACCTTCATGATCAAATGAATAAACAAATATACAATCACACAACAAAAAGGATCATCAAATAATTCAGCAAAGCATTCAAAAATAAGTAGCTCAAACAAAATCAGCAATCCACGGCCATGTCAGGAATGATGATGCTGGCGATGGTGCACGATGATGGCGATGATTATGAAGAAAATGATGACAGGGAAGTGATGACGGCAATGATGTCGTTGATGATGTTGTTGGTGGTGATGGCGATGATGATGATGATCAAAGAGTCAACACAACACAACAGATGATGGCGATTGAAGAGAGACAGATGCGATCGAGACAAAAATCACAAGTCGATCGATACGGGATAAAAGTTGTCAAAACAATAATGCAGAGTGAGAAAAACCATATATTACTCTATTCTCACCGCACAGAGTCAAGAAAAATGGGGATATCACATCTAAAAAAAGAGTCAAAAACTAAATCTCGCGAAATGCAAGACGTATTCTGCAAGCAAGTCCCCTGCCAGAGGTGCGTGGACCAAATCCTTTGAGTCCTCCCAACCTGTGGGGAATATTTTTGTATGAATGCATATAAAATGCATTTCCAGATTCATTGTATATTCCTATGTATAAATGAATTTTAGCCACTGATCGACTTTAATACTGACCAGATTCTTGCTCCATTGACATTTTCTTGGGCTTTATTTCATTAGAGTTATAGGGTATGGGTTAGGGTTGCACTTGGGTCTTAGCCTCTTAGGTTACCTAGGTACATGTAGGTGTAGGGTTAGATATAGTGTTTAGGCCGGATTCAAAATTAACAATTTTTAGGAATAATGTATATGTCACCAGAGCATGTGTTGTAAAATTGTGTAATGTTCCATTCAGACATCTATTTCAGTTTGGGAAGATGCACTTTCCAAGGTTCTCTAAACTTATCAAAATTTTCATTCTTTACACCAGGAAATGAGTTTCTGCATGATGTGATCATCGGGAAAGAAAAACTGGATGATAGTTGGGAACTAAAAAATCTCCTCCTGGCCACCAATGAAGATTTAATAATGGTCCCGCCGCTCGAGCTCTTGCCATTTTTAACATGCTTTGAAAATCATGGCAAAGAGGCTATCAGGACAACTGAAAGACTGCACGGACCGCAAGTTGCCTGTAGCGAGTTGTTCTTGCGTCTTAGAGCCAAACATCCAACAGTTATTCAAGAGGTGATTACCGGACTCCGAGGAATTGGATTCCACTTGTTAGCCCAGACTTTGGAGGATGCATACAAGGGTCGGCATAAAGGTAATAATAATGATTATGATAATATAATGATAATGAGAATAGTGACATTATTAAAGCCCCACTGTACTACTTGCTCCCTATATAGAAAACAAGCCTAATCTGTGACCATTGGCCCCCCATGATCCTCTTTTTCTTATGGCCTGTGCAGTTGGAGGGTGGAAATTTTTGGACTGCTCCTGGTAACATTTTTGGATCTAATTTTCTCCTTTGATGTTTTGTAATTTGGAGTTATTTTGTTGACAAATATTCAATTGGATATCCAGAGGATCTATTAATGTGATTTAGAGGATTGGATTGCATCTCTTCATGGTGATTTTAGTGGATTTTGATCAAGCTCTGTATGTATGCCTGACACTTTCACACATGCATGTAATCTCTACAGTCCCAGGTATTCTTCTTCATGTCCTTCATGTTTCAGCTATACTTCTCATCAGACTAGCTACATGTATACAAGTATGTATTGAATTGCAATTTTCATCAGTCATTACCTATCCTAGTCTATATATTTGAGGTTTTGTTGCTGGGTGAAATATAGGCTTGACAATACTAAATCTAAATCTAAAATTTAGACTTAGTTTCTGTTCTGGTGTTGGAAGCTGAACTCAATTAGAAATGGAGGAACAGAGAAGCACTAGCAGAACAAGGGCTGCCAAAAAATATCTTCCTAGTCCTGATAAGACTCAGAGATCACACAGTGCACCAAGTAGCACTAGTAAAAACATCAATAGTGACTCTGAAGATCTTATAAAGAAAAACATGCAAGTACTCACACGTGGAAGCAAATCAAGAAAAGATAATTCAATTTCAAGCAAGAATTTGAGTGAAACATCTAGTTCAGATGCCCAGCATAATACCCATGCCTGTGGTGGACCATGTGGAGTGATACTAACTGATGACAAGCCTAGTATAGAGTGTGAGAGGTGCAACAAATGGTTTTGTCTACCATGCAGTTCACTTTCATCAGAAGAATTCAAAGTGTTTGATAGAATCTCAGTGGCTCACTGGTACTGCCATACATGTGAAGTTAAAGCTCTTGAAGCAGTGAGAACAGACCAAATAGTTGAGGAGAGATGTAAGAAGTTTCTAGGGGAGACAATGAAAAGACTTGACAGCCTAGAAGCTATGGGCAACAGGTGGGAAAGAGTGGAAAAGCTCTGCACTCAACTTGACACGGATATGAAGGACTTGAAAAAATCTCTACATGAGGACATCGTTACCAAGCAGAATGAACCTAAAGAAATCATAACTTCTACTGTTCAGTCATTGTTCTCTGAGGTCATGGAGGAACAGCAAGAGAAGGAGAAGAGGAAGGGGAACATCATCATACAAGGTATGACCGAGTACAGATCCGATGATCCAAGTGAAAGGTTATATCATGATAATGCTAACGTTCGAGCAGTACTGGAATACTTAGAGGTGACCTATGAAGTTAAGCGACTACGACGCTTAGGACAGAGGTCATCAGATGCAGATGCAGATCAGGATAAACCTAGACCACGCCCCCTTCTGGTAGAATTTCATAGCATTCAATCCACCACCGATGCAAAGAAGAAAGCCAGAAATCTTCGCAAAGGTCCTGGAGACTTCAAAAATCTGTACATTCAAGCAGACATGACGAAGAAGGAAAGAGCCAAAAGGCGTGAGCTAGTTGAAGAGTTAAGAAGAAGACAAACTAATGGAGAGAAAAATTGGTTCATCCGTGACGACAGATTAGTCAAATGGAGAGACAACATGCCAAGCTCTACAAAAGATAACTCTCCGGGAGGCTCACAGCCCTTTCGGAACAAGTAGTCAGGAAAGGTCTTCCTTACAAAATGTACATAGCAAAACCCATGCAAAAGAAAACTTTCACAAGGAGATTAACCAAAGCAGGAGAATCGATGATCTGTCTTTTATTTATAGTAATGTGGATTCTCTTCTTAATAAGAGAATTGAGTTAGAAGCAAGACTGAGTGTTGCGAATCCTGATGTTTTAGCACTGTGTGAAATATATCCAAAACATTGTCTTCTTCCAGTTGATGAAGCTGAACTTCAGTTGAAGGGATATGACCTATATCTACCATCCAAAAGTCATAGAGGAGTAGCGATATATTGCAAGAAAAACTTACAGACTCGATATTTTGCTGTTGATGGTATTGACTTTGAAGAACATGTTTGGTGTTTAATTAGTGACGGATCCGAAGAAATACTAGTAGGATGTATTTACAGAAGTCCAAACAGCAACAGCGATAATGATCATACTTTACTGCAAATCCTTGAAGAAATAGATCGTCTGCATCACAACAGAATTGTTATAATGGGAGACTTCAACCTTCCACACATAAACTGGAATATCCCTTCAGCAACTGGGCCAGATACATGTTTTTCTTATGAGTTTGTAGATACCCTGCAAGATTTATACATGTCACAACTAGTAACTGAACCAACTAGAATGAGAGAAGGACAAACATCGAATGTTTTGGATCTTATTATTACTGACCAAGAAGACATGATTGAATCATTGGTTACCTCTTCTCCAATAGGCAAGAGCGACCATCTAGTACTTGAATTCAAAGTATTGGTGTCGAACATGTCTTGTAAAACCACCAACCTGGAACACTATGCATTCTTCAAGGGAGATTTTGAAGGAATGAGGAAATTCGTCTATGAAAATGAGGTGTTTGATATACATGTGACCCATACAGATGATGTGCTAAACTGTACTTGCAATGCTATTGTGGAACGGATCAATGAAGTAACAAATAGTTTTGTGCCTAAATTCAAATCGAGAGCAAAGGATAGACCCTTATGGATGAATACTGCTGTTAGAAAAGTAATTTGTGACAAACATAAAGCCTGGAATCGTTTCCAGAAAACAAGAAGCCAACAAGACAGAGATAAGTTCAAGAAGATTAGGAACGAGGTCACCAGAATAGTTACCGATGCAAAGAAATCTTTCGAAAAGAAACTAACTTCAGATCTGAAAACGAATCCAAAATGCTTTTGGAAATATGTGAAAAGTAAAACAAAGACAAAATCTTCAATCGGGTCACTGGAGAAACCCGATGGTGGCTATGCAGAAACAGACACTGAAAAAGCTAATACCTTGAACAATTTTTTTGTCTCTGTATTTACGACAGAAAATTTAGCCAATATTCCTAGATGTGATCCGAGAATAAATATTACAACCCTGGACAACGTTGAATTTACAGAATCTGCTGTCAGAGAAGCAATCAAGAAGCTCAATCAGACCAAATCCCCTGGACCTGACAATGTACATAACCGTATTCTGAAGGAACTTGGGGAATATATTGCTAAACCTCTCACTGAATTGTTCAATTTGTCGATGTTGAAAGGTCAAGTCCCAGCACGTTGGAAGGAAGCCTATGTTACACCTATATACAAAAAGGGTGATAAGAGGAAACCAAGTAATTACCGTCCTGTGAGCTTAACCAGTACTTTGTGCAAGATGATGGAATCCTTCATCAGAGATGTGATAGTTAACCATATGGATAGACAAGAACTGTACACAGACAATCAATTTGGTTTTAGGAAAGGCAGATCTTGCGTCACACAACTACTCGATGTATCTGAAGCTTGGTACAAGGAGCTTGATAGTGGAAGAAGTATTGATTGTATATATCTTGACTACAGTAAAGCATTCGACACTGTCCCACATCAAAGATTGCTACAGAAAATTGAGTCGTACGGTATCTCAGGTAATCTGTTGAACTGGATTGAGTCCTTTTTGAGTGGAAGATCTCAACAAGTGATGGTTAACAGAAAGACATCTGCAGAATCCAACGTTCTGAGTGGCGTACCGCAGGGGAGTGTGTTAGGGCCCACCCTCTTCCTAATCTACGTGAATGACCTGCCTGACGTTATCCAGTCTAATGAATGTAAAGTTAAGCTCTTTGCAGATGATACCAAGCTGTACTCTTCAATTGCTAACATCGACGACGGAAAGACTCTTCAATCAGAACTAAACAACCTTCTTGTATGGTCTAGAACATGGCAACTCCCTTTCAACATTGAGAAATGCAAAGTCATCCACTATGGAAGAAGAAATCCCTTGTGTGACTACACTATGAACGATGTGAACGAGCCATTACCTGCAGTTCAACATGAAAAAGATCTGGGAGTAATATTTGATAATAAAATGTCCTTTTCAAATCACATTGACACAGCTTGCAATGCTGCAAACCGGAAACTAGGAATCATCAAGCGTACTTTTTCAACAATGGACAACAAGGGACTCACACAGTTATACAAGTCAATTGTGAGACCGGCACTAGAATATTGCTCTCCCGTGTGGCACCCTTATAAGAAGAAACATATTCTCAAAGTGGAAAAAGTTCAACGTCGTGCAACTAAACTCCTTCAACCTCTCAGAAGTCTGCAGTACAATTTACGGCTAGAGCAACTAAATTTGCCTTCATTATCATACAGACGTCATAGAAGCGACATGCTACAGGTCTATAAGATAATGCATGGAATCGACGACCTCCAGTCAACTAATTTCTTTCATCGTACCACTGTCACAGTAACAAGAGGTCACCAGTTCAAACTACAAAAGAAACATGTAAAATCTAAATTGAGGCAGAGCTCTTTTTCACAGAGAGTAGTAAACGAATGGAATGGTCTCCCATCATATGTAGCAGAAAGTCCATCACTCAATTCTTTCAAATCAAATCTTGACAAGTACTGGTCACTGAAGAAGGACAAGTTTAATCCTGATGAACTATTCAACTGTCCATGTTCATCCGTAACTGCACAACGCCAAATTCAACAGTAACCCACTAACGGACACCGAGGGGCAAATAAGTTTTGTATAACTTTATGCCTACTTCCAAGGTATGATATCCAAGGTATGAGAGCTGAGTTGATGAGATAGCCACTTGTCAGTAACCCCTCCTGGCAAAACTAGATGGCCTTTATAAGTAATAATGATAATAATAATAATACTGATATTTATAATAACAATGATACTGAAAATGATGGTAATAAAGATAATAATAGTAATAGTGATAATAATGATAATGATAATGCTGCATGCAGGAGCTGGGAGCCGTGGAAACCCAGACGGCCATGATGATGATGATAATGGAGGACCAAAGGAAGACCCTCATGACAAGAAGAGACGGGATGATGATGATGACGGCAAACCAGGTCTTGAGGATGACAAGCCTGACAATGAAGGTGAACCCGATACCAGTGATGCTACTGGTGGTGGTGAAGGGATGTCTGGTGAGCAGCTAGGAAGGTCTGGTGATGATGCAGATTCTGATGGTAGCAACGTCCCCCAGATGCTACAGTTCCTGAAACTACCAGATACATCTAAAACTACCAGTTCATCCATAAGCAGTGCTGCAGGTAATACTGCTTTGTGCTAGTGTTGGTAATTTTCTCACCATTTTAAGGCATTGTTCAAACTCGGCTTTTGATGTTTTAGAGCTGAAATTTGTCATATGATGTCAAATGATTGTGATATATATACCCACAAAACTGCATTTTTTTTGTATTTCTTGCAGTGTAATTAATATGAATATTAAAGATTCCTCATCTCTCCATTTACAACTGTTGCCAATTGTTAAAAATAACATTCTGCATTTAGGAATAAATTTGGTGAAAATAATTCATAATTTTTTTTATCAGTGACTAAGATCAACCAAAACTGTAACACTAAAATGTCTAATTTCATGACAATTCAAATACAATGTTATTCATTTAGGTTAACTTTTCATTTACAGATACCAAAAACACAGGGAGATGTAATGAAGCTAGTTCATTGAGTACCCCTATGACTATAGAGAGCCTTAACCTCCATGACTACCAGGAGGAGCTAGCAGAGCACTCCCTCGCTGGCAAGAACTCGGTCATCGTAGCACCAACGGGATCTGGAAAGACTCGGGTGGCCGTAGCCATCGCAATAAAAGCCTTGAAAGAGCACGAAGGAGCCAGCCAGACACCAAACAAAGTTGTCTTTGTTGTAAATAAGGTGGGCAGAGGCTATTACATTAATTAACAAAATGTAGAGGCAAGAAAAGACATGACTTATCTTAATAGCATTTTGGGGGTAATATTTTGTCTTATTGAGGCAGTAGAGACACTTATTAAACTAGCTTCATGTTCCAATGGTACTGCCTCTATGCCCTAAAAAATGAGGGAAACTCATAGCTGAGAAGGTAAATATTAGACTTGGTGAAAAATATAAAGCAGGGGAACAATTGTAACACGTCATTAATTGATTAAAAAATTCTAAAACATAGCAGTTGACAATCTATTTCAGTTATGCGAAATCTTTACCCCTTAAAAGCACCAACTTATTTTTGCAATTTGAGTTCTGACAATTGTTGTACAAAGGATAATAGCCGGTGAATGAAATGTTTCATCACCACACACACCTGGAAAGGAAGCATGCATAAATTTGAATACATTTACTTAACACGACTTCGCACAGTCCGTCAAGTTTTCAAGAAAATGGCGATTACCCATGTCTTGCGGAAGAACTGTACATTAATCTTGCTTTATGCCTCTCTAATACACTTTATTGGGGAATGTTGCTGATTGATTGGCAAGAATACAATCCAACTCTCAAAATAACCCTTATTTCTTGGGGCTCAGTTTCTTTTAATGACTTATAGTGCTTTGTAAAATTGTTGAATTTAATGTAAATATCTTCATTGGAATAACGTTCATAATGATGGGACATGTTTCAGTTTCAAGAAGAAAAGTGTGGCCATTTGTCTTTGTCCAAGCACATTGTTCAACAGTAAAATTGACTCTACTCCAGCTTAAGGTGACAGATTATTATCAATCAATACAGTTCTAAATTGATGTAACATCCAAATATCACATATTACCTGGATAATGGTTGCGCACACCAAACCAGTCAGTCAGACATTCAATCCACTTGGAATAGGAACCAGTTGGATCTTGTTTTGAGTGAATGAGAACGAGAGAATTCAGTAGTTGATGGGTAAGTCAGATGACACCATTAGATCACCAACAACAAAACATAATACATCCTGTATTTAGTTTTTTCATGCATCTATAGGCTTTGCTAGTGTCATCTAGAGGTCGAGTGGTTTAGTCGCCGTACTGTCGATCACATGGTCAGCGGTTCAAGACCCGTCGCGGCACTAATATCTTTTGGTAAAAGACATTGATCTACATTTGCCACACTCAACCCAGGTGATGTAAATGGGTACCTGACAGGAATTAATTCCTTGAAATGCTAGAGCGCTGTAATGGCAGCACAGCTGAAGCCGGGGTAATAATCTCCAAATTTGGAAGCCTTAGTGATTGTAATAGCGCTATATAAATAAAAACTGAGTATTATTATTATCTAATTTATGCATTTGTTGATCCATCCTGCTGATTATTCAAGGTTGCCCTGGTAGAGCAGCAGAAGAATGCCTTCCAGGAGTTCATCCCTGATGTTGTAGGAATCAGCGGAGACATGTCATCTCAGGTTCCTTTGGTTCGTCAGCTAAAGCACGCTGATGTCATCGTTCTGACTGCACAGATACTTCTCAATGCTCTTAAGGATGATGAGAGTTTCTCCCTCTCCTTGCTACGTCTCATCATCCTGGATGAATGCCACAACACTCAGGTGAGCAAACTATGTCCTCCTTTAATACCCTGTATAGGAGGATACTTTTACCCTCTCCATGTTTTGCCCTATCATTATAGATGGGTACCTTGACCCCCACTCCCTTTAAGGATGATTATTAACCATATCAGACATCTGAGCAGGGCAATTTTTAAATGTTATTACCCTCAAGGTTTGATGGATAAGCCAACAAAACTACAGGCGAAAAAAACATTATTGACCGCTCAGAAAAGTCAATGGGATTTTGTGTGTAATTTGCCGGTCAATAAGGTTATACTATACAGTAAACCAATGAACAAATATTATTCCCCGATCTGAAAAGTCAATGGCAAAATGCGTGTTAAAACTAGTGAGCAATAATCGAGCCAGTTGTAAATTTCATCGCGCACATGCTGCTGGTGGTATATTACGCTGCTGGTGTATTACGTTGCTGGTATGTTACGCATATAAGAAAATGCGCACTATGCGCGAACTCCATTGTGACGTAACAATCACACCCTAGGCACACTGTTTGCAGTGTATCGAAAATTTGTCAAGCACTGGATGCACAGTGCTGGTTTGACAATGTTTTTGCAACTTCTAATGCTAGGAAATCCTGTGCAGTGTAGGCTACATAATTTAAGAGTTTCTTGTTTGATCTAGATGTCTGATGTGGTTAATAATAGTAATATTGACTGCCTAATTCAGGGCAATACGACTTGTTATATATCACCCTCACCTTCGGTTCGGGCGATATATGTCGTATTGCCCAGAAGGCAGTCAATATTAATTAATTATTTTACCCTCTACACGCTCTACTAATGTCACAACAGTCAGGTAAGCTAGCTGGACCATGCAGCCCCTCCCTCCTCCTTTCCTTCCTTAGGGGGGTAACAGAACTCTTTCCAAGCTCCCGAATATAATCTTAGATGAATGGTAGAGTAGACAAATGGATTTACTGGCCTCTCCTAACAAGACCCTCACCTCCGTCTTCCTATAGGAGGACCACATAACCCTTTTCATGCTCCCCTAATAATCAGAAGAGGTTTTGGAGTATCTTCAGTAGTCATATGAACCAATGGTTCTGCAATGGACTAGGTGAAACGTTTGCATTTTTAGTTCCCATAGGTCCTAATTCCCATTTGTGTTTGGTGTTAACAAACTTTTATCTAGACATGGAAGTCATACATGTAGGCTCAGTGAGATCTTGGACCAATATCCTGGCAGATTTAGGGGATGTGGGTACAACTTTCTACCCCCCCCCCCCCCCCCCAGCCCCATTTGAAAGTCAGTGACATACCTTTAATTAACAAGTCCAAGAATGTGGCCCTCCTTTAATTTGAAATAAAGACTTTTTTTTGTCAACAGTCATTTCAAGAATATTTTGCCCCTTCTCTTTAATACAAAATCCTGGATCTGCACCTAGCTATTGGGTTATGGGACCAAATGAGACATTCATAAAGTAATATGTAATCACAACTCTTAATGTTCGACATCTGAATTCTGTCATGAACAGATTTTGCAAACGATAACTTTTTTTCTAAGTATTTTTTAAATTTTCTAACTGATGTTTTTCTCACTATTTATGAACAGAAAGAAAGTGCGTACAACAACATTATGGCCTATTACAGAGACAAAAAGAAAATACAGGCAACTTTGCCACAGGTAAGAATGAGCTTCTCAACCGCTTTTATTTTCATAGCTGAAAAATTATAAAGATTCAGTCTTGAAAAAGCTCTGGATTATTTATGATTTCAGTCCATGCTTCCCCATCATGTTGCTAGTCAAATACATAGCCTCAAATCTTTGTCTCTTTCCTTTTCTTCTTTCCTGCCTCTCATCCTCCCTTTCTCCCTCTCTCTCTCTCCCTCCTATCTCTCTCCCTCCCTCACTTTTCTCCTTCTCATCCCTTTCTTCCCCTCTTGCCTCTTACTCTCTTCCCCCTTTCTCTCTCTCTCTCCCTCCCTTCATCTTCTCTCTCCCTCTCCCCCTCCCTCTCTCACTCACCCTCTCTCATTCTCATTGTCATCACCCACCTAGGTTGTTGGTCTGACTGCCTCTCTAGGTGTGAAGAAGGCTAAGAGGCAGACAGATGCTGTGAAGCATGTTCTCAAAATCTGTGCTAATCTAGATGCTGAGAAGATATCAAAAGTTGTCAAATATAAAGACAGTCTGAAGAGGAGCTACCACACACCAAGAGAAGGTGAGCAAAAGTGACTGTTTTGTTTTTTGTTTCTTTTTCTGTCAATTTATTTGTATCAGTTTTATTTTGTAATTTTCTTACATGTAATTCAGGTTTTTTTTTCCTAGCTGGGGACTATTAAAATGCATGTACCAAAATGTAAAGGTATGCAACAGGTTATTCTTTTGCAATATTACTCCCAATTCATTTATTTCAAAAATTCAAATTCAAATTCAGTTATTTCACATCTCTTAAAAAATACAATGTATGCAGAAATGAACAATTAACAATAAACATTGTGCATAAAATAGACAAACGATACAGATGAGAAATGATGCAGACACTGTGACGGAGTAGATGTGAGGGAGTAGCAAAGGCCATTGACCTTTTGAAGTTACTCCCCGTAACTTTCATCACTGTCACAAATCAAAAATTACAATATATGTGAATATAAGAAATGAAATTATAAAAGCAATATTAAAAGAAGAAAGAAAGATAAAAGAGTAAACAATAAAATCAGCGTTTGAAAGCTTGAAGAGTTTTACATTGTAACTCATGTGATACCAATGCCTAAGATATCTTAGGCTCAGGACAAAGAATAATGCTTGTTATGACAGTTTATTTAAACTCAATGATCAAGACGAATTGCAATTCTACAATATGCCTGAAATTCATTTATTTAGGAAATGTAAAGAAGAAGGTCACTATATGTTTTGATTGAGAGCATGATTTCAAGAATTGTTTCTTTATGGAAAGAGGATAAGTTAGGAGATAGACATATGTACTGATGTAGAGAGGACATTACTATTTTATCATATATAAGAAGCAGTATGAGTTTGTGTATTCATCTTTTTTCCTGCAACTGTCTATAGAAACAATTGGAGTGAGAGGGAGGGATGATCGTGACCCTTTCAAGATCGAACTAGGCAAAGTAATGGATCGGATTGAGCTGGCTATCTTCTCAACTTCTGGTAAGATATATTATCTGAAGAGAAAAATCATTAAGAATTATACTTGGATATGCTTTAATTCAATCAAATATAGTTTGTGCATTACTGACCTCTGTCCTTTTGAGTTTTGATGACGATGGTTTTACTTGGTTATTAAATGCTGTGGCAAAATGAAGAAGAAAAAAAAATAATAATAATAATAAATCATTTTTGAAGTGCACTTCAAATTTCTGTGTCTGATGATACTGAAATAAGGAGTATGCATAGAACCCTCAGGCAGATTCTATTTTTCACCCCAAGTGCTTTATCATTCATATACCTTTTCAGTGTTGTTTTTTGGCCACCGCATTTCTTTTATTTATTTGTTATGTTTAATTTGTTAAAGCTGTTTTCCACATCAATTTTGAATACACGGTTTTAAGAAAGTAATTTAATGTTTGTAGATCAGCAAAAAAAAGAGATTTACAGCTTTAAGGGTAATACAAAGTTTTGGTATGGGGTCATGAATTTGGATCAAATGAACATATTGGAAGCATATGCGATCCTACAATATTCAATGATCATGTCGAGGTAGAAATCGAGTCTAAAGTGATGAAATTGTAAATAACAAATGCTGTATAGCGCCCTCTCAAGACTGATATTACTTTAGTTTTAAAACAATATTTCTTGACTACAATCAACTGATTTGCTGTTCCTGTTTAGAAATTATATATCAGAACTGCATACTCTGAAATTTCCATGGTTGCAGCTACAATGGAATGGCCGTGGGCGCTATTTGAAATATTTGAAATTACCGGGAGCACCAGTAAATTTCGATTATTCAATTTGCTTGAAAGCAGAAGTGTTTAGGGGGCTAATCTTTTAGTGCTTATAATACATCCACAAGGGCATCCAAATAGAATGAAATTTTAAAGAATTACTATCTGTCCAATTTTTCAAAATTTCCCAAAACTTTGCATTACCTTTAAGTGCTTCAGTTGAGGATAGATGTCTTGTATCAAAGGCAACTAGGGGTGCGTTTAATAGACACTTTTTCACCCTAGAATCACGGTTTCTAAAGACGTTTAGTTTAAAACGCAATGCGTTCAAGCGATTTTTTTTTCGTCGGTCGTAAAAATAAACGTGTTTAAATACACAAACATGAAACGCTGAAAAAGATGCGTTTTGTATCATGATTCTGCAGAATCACGGTCGCTAAAATTCGATTGAACGGCCGGAGTTCTCAATCATGATTGTATGACGAAGCCTGTTCCGGTTTGGGAAAAATCGCGCGCCCGCTTTGCATGCAATTTGCGTTCACTATACCATCGTGGCCTGTTCCGTTATGTTATTCCTTGTTTTCCTTCTATCATTTTCTCTTTCTGTCTTTCCTTATGTTATTCTTTGTTTCTTCCTTCTATTCTTATGTTATTCTTTGTTTTTTTTCCTTTTATCACCTTTTCTTATGTTATTCTTTGTTTTTATCATTCTATCATTTGCTCTTTCTGTCTTTCCTTATGTTATTCTTTGTTTCTTCCTTCTATACTTATGTTCTTTGTTTTTTCCTTCTATCACCTTTATATATAATTCTTTGTTTTAAGCATTCTATCAATTTCTCTTTCTGTCTTTCCTTATGTTATTCTTTGTTTCTTCTTTCTATCATCTTCTTTTATGTTATTCTTTGTTTTTATAATTCTATCACTTTCTCTTATGTTATTCTTTGTTTTAATCATTCTGTTACTTTCTCTTTCTATCTTTCCTTATGTTATTTTTTTTATTCTTCCTTCTTTCACCTTCTCTTATGTTATTCTTTGTTTTAATCATTCTATCACTTTCTCTTTCTGTTCTTCCTTATGTCATTCTTTGTTCCTTCCTTTTTTCACATTCTCTTTCTGTCTTTCCTTATGTTATTCTTTGTTTCTTACTTCTATTTTTATGTTTATCTTTGTTTTTTTCCTTCTATCACCTTCTCTTATGTTATTCTTTGTTTTTATATATCATTTTCTCTTTTGTTATTCTTTGTTTCTTCCTTCTATTCTTATGTTATTCTTTGTTTTTTTCCTTCTATCACGTTTTCTTATGTAATTCTTTGTTTTAAGCATTCTATCACTTTCTCTTTCCGTCTTTCCTTATGTTATTCCTTGTTTCTTCTATCAACTTCTCTTATGTTATTCTTTGTTTTAATCATTCTATCACTTTCTCTTTCTGTTCTTCCTTATGTCATTCTTTGTCCTTCCTTTTTTCACATTCTCTTTCTGTCTTTCCTTATGTTATTCTTTGTTTCTTCCTTCTATTTTTATGTTATTCTTTGTTTTTTTCCTTCTATCACCTTCTCTTATGTTATTCTTTGTTTTTATATATCATTTTCTCTTTTGTTATTCTTTGTTTCTTCCTTCTATTTTTATGTTATTCTTTGTTTTTTTCCTTCTATCACCTTTTCTTATGTAATTCTTTGTTTTAAGCATTCTATCACTTTCTCTTTCCGTCTTTCCTTATGTTATTCTTTGTTTCTTCCTTCTATTTTTATGTTATTCTTTGTTTTTTTCCTTCTATCACCTTCTCTTTTGTTATTCTTTGTTTTTATATATCATTTTCTCTTTTGTTATTCTTTGTTTCTTCCTTCTATTTTTATGTTATTCTTTGTTTTTTTCCTTCTATCACCTTTTCTTATGTAATTCTTTGTTTAAAGCATTCTATCACTTTCTCTTTCCGTCTTTCCTTATGTTATTCTTTGTTTCTTCCTTCTATTTTTATGTTATTCTTTGTTTTTTTCCTTCTATCACCTTCTCTTATGTTATTCTTTGTTTTTATATATCATTTTCTCTTTTGTTATTCTTTGTTTCTTCCTTCTATTTTTATGTTATTCTTTGTTTTTTTCCTTCTATCACCTTTTCTTATGTAATTCTTTGTTTTAAGCATTCTATCACTTTCTCTTTCCGTCTTTCCTTATGTTATTCCTTGTTTCTTCCTTCTATCAACTTCTCTCATGTTTTTCTTTGTTTGAATCATTCTATCACTTTCTCTTTTTGTCCTTCCTTATGTTATTCCTTGTTTCTTCCTTCTATCAACTTCTCTTATGTAATTCTTTGTTTTAATCATTCTATCACTTTCTCTTTCTGTCTTTCCTTATGTTATTCTTTGTTTCTTCTATTTTTATGTTATTCTTTGTTTTTTTCCTTCTTTCACCTTCTCTTATGTTATTCTTTGTTTTTATATATCATTTTCTCTTTTGTTATTCTTTGTTTCTTCCTTCTATCAACTTCTCTTATGTAATTCTTTGTTTTAATCATTCTGTTACTTTCTCTTTCTATCTTTCCTTATGTTATTTTTTTATTCTTCCTTCTTTCACCTTCTCTTATGTAATTCTTTGTTTTAATCATTCTGTTACTTTCTCTTTCTATCTTTCCTTATGTTATTTTTTTATTCTTCCTTCTTTCACCTTCTCTTATGTTATTCTTTGTTTTAATCATTCTATCACTTTCTCTTTCTGTTCTTCCTTATGTCATTCTTTGTTCCTTCCTTTTTTCATATTCTTTTTCTGTCTTTCCTTATGTCTTTCCTTATGTTATTCTTTGTTTCTTCCTTCTATTCTTATGTTATTCTTTGTTTTTTTCCTTCTATTACCTTCTCTTTTGTTATTCTTTGTTTCTTCCTTCTATTCTTATGTTATTCTTTGTTTTTTTCCTTCTATTACCTTCTCTTTTGTTATTCTTTGTTTCTTCCTTCTATTCTTATGTTATGCTTTGTTTTTTCCTTCTATCACCTTTTATGTAATTCTTTGTTTTAAGCATTCTATCACTCTCTCTTTCTGTCTTTCTGTCTTTCCTTATGTTATTCTTCGCTTCTTCCTTCTTTCACCTTCTCTTATGTTATTCTTTGTTTTAATCATTCTATCGACTTTATCTTTCTGTCTTTCCTTATGTTATTCTTTGTTTCTTCCTTCTATCACCTTCTCATTCTTTGTCTTATTATTGCGATCTATGCTCAAAACAGCAGTCGACAGTCGGCCGTAAACAATTCCAGAAAGCGAGAGCCGAAGTTCCTGGATCAAACTGCGCAGTGTGATGCGCAGTGGCTGGGCTCGAAATGAGCTAGAATCAGCGTTGATGAAAAATCGCTTGAACGCTAACCGCAGTGACCTTGTTTTTTGTAACGGCGTTTTGGTTTGTGATTCATGTTTGTGATTCTAGCTTCGAAACTTTGATTGAACGCACCCTAGATGTTGTGAATCGACATGGACTTGGTTCTGATCTTTTGGAACCTGGGAGCTTCTGGCTATGAGATAATTGCATTGCCACTGAGCTACCGCACGTACGTCCTTTCAAATATGAAGTTTGATTAAGATATAATGAATAACATGTTTTTTTTTTTTTACTAATGCCTTTCTTACAGATGGTAAGAAGATTTTGGAATTGCAGCGAGAGATGAAAGAGATGTCATCTCATCGAGGCACTCAACAATATGAAGGAGAGGTTACCAAATTACTTGCATACATCCCTGTCAAAGTGAAGGACAGTGAAACAGCCAGAGTCCTGCAGGACTGTGCTAACTTCCTCAAGGTTGGCTTGTAGTTGATTACATTTTGGATAGATATATAGTTATATATCAGTAAATACATGCTTAAGTATTTCCATCTTCATATATTTATCAGAGATACATGTTTATATCGGTATATTTCCATTTTCAAAATGGAAAGTTTGATGTCCATTTTATATATTCAACAAATGGAATAAGGTTGAGCCAGTTTTATAATATGTACATGTAGCTTCTCTTTTTCTCAGATGCTGGCATATCCATCATATGTCTTTCTACATTCACTTCAAAATTGAAGGAGGCTGATTTGTTAATGATAGTATATATATATCTACTGCTATGAGAAGCATCGCTGTTTCTATAGGCTCAAGGGGATGTAACGTCCCCGAGAGCCAGTATAAAAACATGCAGCTATGCTTCAAATATTGAAGCAGTCAATAAATCTTTTGTATACCGAATTTACAAACAAATCTACAAAGAATTCTTACCTTATCCTTTCCTTGATTAAAGACTGCTTAAAACATCAGAGAAAAACTTCGCTGGAAAGTTGCCTAAATGTTTCGATCATTCTGGAATCGCAGACAAAAAGCACTGTATGGTATCCACGCTCGCACAAAGAAACTTCTAACACTTTAACCAATGGGGATCTCATCAAAATTGATTTAATGCGTCCCGTTAACCGGGGAATGCGGGCATCTGTTAAAGACTATTGACCGATAGGCGGGCATGGCTAAAATCACAACTCCAATTTAGAGACCAATCAGATGGCAAGATTTCTAAAGAGAGGTATATAATTATCGTTATTGGTCACATTAGAACAGCCCTTTATTCATAGCCATTTGATTAACCAGTAGATTTAGTATTAGTCGACATGAATTATCACTTTCTTTCCTTTACACAGATGTACAACCAATCACTGTACATCAACCGAGATGCGAGGACTAAGGATGCATTGAACCATATCAACTCCTACATACAAGATCTCATTGACACGACACAAAACACACAGGACTCTGTGGACAAACTGATTAAACTCTTTGAAGGTAGGAGTCAATCTAGCGTACTTGCAAGAAAATTGTCATGTTTCCAAATTTGCAAATTTGTATAAGTGTTTTTTGAAGGATTATTCTTAACTATTCACAAATCCTCAAAGTGATAACATTGCGTTGTACACAGTACATAATTTATGAGGAAGTCCTTCCCTCCCCCTCTCTCTCTATAATAATATATAAATAATACATGTTTGCAAATGCATTAGTGAATATGCACTGCATGCAGGTAAAGTCACAGAAGGATAATGAACAAGACTTGTTGAGTTCATTGTCTGTCTCATTATGACTTAACCAAGTGCAGAGCATATCATATATGCAATTCAATATAACAATAAAGTGAAGAATTTACTAAAAACCCAATAAAAAAGCCAAGAGTAGCACAATCGTGGCAGCAGTGGCCTGGTAAACAAACTGTGCAGCGCATGGTGCGACTTCTTGTATTAAACACCCATTGAATATAACTCGCGACGTGCATTAATTACGACTTTTGTGAAAGGCCTTGTATATAAGCAGGAGAATCATGAATTTGATACGCTATAGGAGGGGGAGCCAATGTAGAGAATGAATGATCGCCGTGATGTGTTCATGTTTTCTTGTATGTGTGATGAGGCGTGCTGATATCTTCTGGATATGTTAGAGAGGGACCATCTCTATCGCTCCCTGTAATGAAAATCAACACAATTAAACCTGATCATTTGTCCTCTTTTAGGGATGTTGGACAGTAACTTAGAAAAGAGAAATAGATGTCAAACGTTAGGAAGGAAAAGATAAGAGTAAATGTAGTAGACATATCAGACTGATTTCTTTGCATGTTGTCTTTGTAGAAATAAAACCTCAGATAGAGGAGATAAGTCATGGCCCAAGCAACCAGAACCCGGTCCTACAGCGTCTAAAGCAGATCCTGGTCCAGGAATACAGAGAGAAGCCAGAGACCTTAGCCATTCTGTTCACCAACACCAGGGATTCTACGAGAGCTTTACAGGCCTGGATCGAAGAGACTCCATCTCTGGAACACCTCAATCCTGGCCATCTCATTGGGACTGGTGGAAGTACTGGTAGGTTTAGAAACAGGGACCTGGTAGCAGGCCCCTGGGAACGATTTTTTCACCGGGGCTGCTGAGATATATATACTGCGAAATTTTCGCAACGACTCAGCCAGCCGTTGAATAAGCGGGGGGGGGTAAGAGGACATATATTTTTATTTTTGGGTCTCAAAATTTTCGCAACGACTCAGTCAGACGTTGAATAAGCAGGGGGGGGGGGTAAGGTATGTCGTTTTGGGTCACCAATTACCACAATTTTTTTTTTTTGATGCATATAATGAAGCATATAATGATATACAGTAACTATATCATACCAAATTTTTTTGCAGGGGGTGCTATGCCCCCCCTGGAAAAATTCCGGGGGTGCTGCAGCTCCCCCAGCACCCCCGCTTCCCAGGGCCATGCCTGGTAGGATATGACAAAAGCCTAGGTGATGGTATTATTGGAGTCACCGAGGCCCATAGTTTTAACCAGTACCTCGAAAAGAAGGCATGGTATATTTGTTTTATATCCTACATCAACAATTTATTTTAAAATAAAAACAAATTATTAAAAAAAAAAAAAAAATGTCAACTCCCAAATAGTACTCCCAAATTGTACTTTTTCAAAGCAAATGTTGAAATGTTTCTGGTCAAGTGACGAGCTCTCAACCAAAAAAAAAAAAGACTCGGGGCAATATGATCTTAGCTTGGTCAATATTTCTGATGTATCCCTCAAGCCCAGTAAATATAATATAAATATTTGTAAGGCACCAATCCACTTGAAAGCAAATCAAGTGCACTTGTGCAAAAGATTTAAATCACATAAAAGAACTATACACAAAAGTGCAACGTGAGTAGGATAGAACATGTACAAAATAAAAGAAAGAGAGCAATTGATTATCAGCCGAATCAAAAGGATTTTAGATTATTTTTTAACACTGCAACTAATCTGCTATTTCTAATCTCAAGGGATTTCCATGAGCAAAGGTTTTCAGCCTTCACATTAGATATAGCTTAATAAGAAGAACAAATAATCCAGTTGAGTACGTCTTGATGGAATGTAACGATTTATCAGAGTAAAATTGTACTGTGCAGTTCTCAGTGATATCTGTAAAGTTCTTAGAGTTGATATTTTGCATTTAATGCTATATCAATCCAGATATACTATTATGATATTGTGAGTACATATTTGCAAGTGCAAACCAGAGCAATAAATAATGTATCTGTCTTGACCTCTCTGACCTTTAGGCATGACCCAAACCCAACAGGAACAGTTGCTAGCCATGTTCAAGGAGAAAAAACACAAGTTGGTCATCTCGACCTCTGTAGCGGAAGAGGGTCTGGATATTCAGATGTGCAACCTTGTTGTCAGATACAACTACGTCAGAGACGACATTGGCAGAGTCCAAGCAAGAGGTAAGTTATCCTGACTTAGGTTACAAACAATGTCATTGATTCACATTCTTCTTGAACGTCCAAGTGTCGTGATCACGTTATCTCAAGGACCGATTGATGGATTCCTGCCAAACTTAAGTCATGTCTGTATCTTGCAGGGCTAATGAACTGATTAGATTTTGGGGTCACAAGGTCAAAGGTCACAGTGCTCATTATGTATGCAAAAATAGCTTGTGATCTCGTTATATCGGGAACTGATGGACGGATTACTATCAATCTCAGGACATGTATGCATCTTGCAGAACCAATGAACTCATGTATGCATCTTGCAGAACCAATGAACTCGTGTATGCAAAAAAAAGCTTGTGACCGTGTTATCTCAAGAACTGATTGATGGATTCCCACCAAACTTGGGTCATATATGTATCTCGCAGACCCAATGAACTGATTAGATTTTTGGGTCACTAGGTCAAAGGTCATAGGGCTCATTATGTATGCAAAAATAGCTCATGATCGCGTTATCTCAAGAACCCATTGATGGACACCCGCCAAACTTGCGTCATGTACATGTATGTATCTTGCAGAGCCAATGAACTGATTAGATTTTAGGGTCATGAGGTCAAAGATCAAAGGGTCAAAAATGTATATGGAAAATGGCTTGTTATTAGGATCTGTTGAGAACCTGTTAATGAATTACAATCAAACCTAAATTTTACAATTTGCTTCTGTTTTGGTTTGTCAAATCGCTATATGGCCTAGGCATCATTTTCTACTGCGCGCATTTGAAGATCCATCTAGTAAGAAAAGGTCCAATAAAGTGCCAATAAAATCTGTCACTGCAAAATGAAGTAACATAAACATAGTGAGCTCCATATACACTGTGTATACCTCCAGATAAGTGAGTATATGGAGGGACCTTTATTGTGAATAGCTACTTTTTGATCTATTCACTTATTGACACCTCATTTCTTTAAAGTAGGACATTTACTGCATTGTGAGTGAACACGTCTTAAAAGGTGCAACGTCGAGCAAGCCATAGTTATTCTGATAAGTTTGTTTGGTTGACATGCAGGAAGAAGCAGAGCTGAGGGAGGAAAATTCTACCTGGTGTTCAACTCACACCTTCCCAAGCTAGCCGACAGAGAGAGGATGAATAAAGCTCGTGAGATGATGATGGAGGAAGCTACGGAGACTGTGTGTCAGATGATCAAGAACCAAAATAAAGACTACCTTGATAATGTAAGTAGGTCTTGGTTTGGATTACATTGTGATGTTATGCATGTAGTTGTAGAAAATTAAGTCATAATGGATTGGTACTTGCATGGTAGTCATAATTTAGTGTTACCGGTAGTCGTAATCTAGCAGTAGTCATAGTCGAGTGGTAGTCTTACTCGTGTGGTAGCTGTAGTCGAGTGTCAATAATCCATTAATATAAGCACTTGACTGGATATTGGTAAGTTGTGAGTCCAAGTCCCTGCATAGCACTAATGTCATTTGGCAAGGCATTGATCTACATGCACTGTTTCCACATACTTTTGGTTATTTGGTACCCGGTAAGAAATTCCTTAAATGCTGTGAGGTACAAATCATTAGCCAAGCCACAGTCAGGGGCGTCGCCAAAGGGGGGTGCGACACCCCCCCCCCCCCCCCCCCCCCCACCTCCCACCTGTCAGGATATTGTCGGTAAAATTGCGCTGCCGTCGGGGAAAAAAGAGAGAGAAAGGGAAAGAAAAGAAAAAAGAAAAGGAAAAGAAAAGAAAGAAAGGAAAAGAAAGGAAAGAAAAGAGAAGAAAGAAAGAGAAAAAAGAAAAAGAGGGAGGAGAGGAAAGAAAGGAAAAGAAAAAAAAGGGAGAAAAAAAAAGGGGAAAAAAGAATAAAAGGGAAACAAAAGAAACGGGGGTGAAAGAGAGGAGAGAAAGAAGAGGTAAGAGCCCATTTACTTCACCTGGGTGGAGTGTGGCAAATGTAGATCAATGTCTTGCCAAAGGGTTGTTGGGTGGAGTCGTCTCGTCGAGGGAGCAAGAAAGACACGGGTAAATATGTTGCTATGTCGGGTCAGCTGTGTCGGTAGTCTTGCTCGATCCTCGTGTACTATATCAATGCAAAAGTTTGAAGTCGGTGAGATGTAAAGTGTCGGTCGGCCGACAAGTTTTTTTCCCTACGAACTGTGACTTTTTATCCGCTGTGACGACTTCGAGAGTGACTACAACTACAATACTTGTATTTTCTCGAAGTTTCACCTTCCTATAATATCAGCTAAAGAAATCAGAGGTTTAACATTTTTGGGGAAACTAAATTCAAACAAGGTTTAAGAGTCAACAACGGTACGACGAATCGTCTTCCTTTCTCTATATTGTGATGAAACGCAAAAGAAAAATCCGCGCGTAAGGGGAAAACTTCATTTAGACGAGTCGAGAACGGTACAACGAATCGTCTTCTTTCTCTAATATTTTAAGGAAACGTCTAATATAAGCCTCCACGCTTCGTGCTAAAGGGGGAAACTGATTTCAGACAAGGATTAACAGTCAAGAACGGTACAGCAAATTGTCTTCTTTTCATAATAATTTAATGAAACGTCAAAGCTTTTGCGCGGGAGGGGGGGGGGGGGGTAAAACTTCATTTAGACAAGGATTAACAGTCGAGAAAGGTACAATAAATCGTCTTCTTTTATAATTTAGAGGGCTATCACCCACACCCCCTAATGAGCGCTCTTTAAGTGATTCGCTTGCTCATTACCCCCCTTCCTAAAATAAGATCCTAGCTCCGCGCCTGCATTAAAATATATCAGCTATGATGCTGACTAAGTTGACGAAATAATTCGTATATTTATGTCGTCGAGGAAAATGACCATTTGCGCATATGCAAGTACTATAGATAGGTCATAGGAAAAACAATTTAGCCTTCGGCCCCGGGTTTATAGGGTTAAATTTGTAGATATTGGACATTTAATTTTGTCGGTAATTGGTCGCTAGTTTTGTCGGTAATCGTTGGTCTCTACACCCCCCCCCCCCCCCCCCCCCACTGAAAAAGGTCTAGCGACGCCCCTGGCCACAGTTGGGATAATATGAGAACACCTTGAGCACCTTGCATGGTGGATATGAGTAATATACAGTACACGCCGAATATCTCCGCAACACGATTTACACGATTCAAAATTTACACGATTCGATTGCTCGCTCGAAACGTGTAACCATTTTTTTTACACGATTCGTCTTTTGCCAATTGATCGGAATTTGAATCGTGTAAACGTGTATTCGTGTAAAATTACACGATTCCTCAATTCAGGTCGAATCGTGTAATCTGCCCGCCGAAAATCTCCGCAACACGATTACACGATTTAAATTTACACGATTCGATTGCTCGCTTGAATTGTGTTGATTCAAGCCGTCGAAGATGGCGTTATCAACAAACTCAAAATTATGCCTACCATTTTGCCGGGCGTCCTATCACTCCACCATCGGCTGGTAGCAAGTAAGTAGGGAGGGAGGGGGGGGGGGGGGGATAGCGTTGGTGTGGTGGTTATCAAAATTAAATAGGCCAGATAATGCGAGTAGTTGAGTAGAAGCAAGAATTGCCAAGAGCTGAGGGGGGAGGGTGGACGAGGGGACGAGCAAAGACGACGCTTTCTGTCTCTCCTATATATTTGTAATTGCAGTATTTGTCTCTAGTTTTATTTTAGACTGTTTGAAAATTCAAAAAATCATTCCACTTCCCGAAAAGCACTCTCGGATGTTATCCTAGGTGAGAAAAAAGACAAAAGCGATGAACGACGAGAGAAGGGGGGGGGGGGGCTGGGACTTTTTATTCCTAAGTTGTAAATATAAAAACAAATATTATTACAAAACTCAAAGGAGGGCCAGTACAACTAATTATGTTGTGATAATTTACATTACAAGACAGAACCATTTAAAATAAGGGACACCAGCTCATTCGTTACTATAAAGATCGTTATACTATGTTTTTGATATCGACATTATCCATGACTGGGCGAGGGGAGTCATCTGTTCTCACGAGAGTTTCGGACTTTGGCTGATACTTTTTATGTAATTATCGGCTTGCAAAGAGGTCACAAACAATTAGACTTATTTATTGCTTTGCCTCACTATTTATAAAGGCAAAATAGAACTGAATAAATACTGAGATTCTAAGTTTCTAACCCACAACTCAAACGTTGTGTAACGCCGTCTTTATCGATTGAGCTAAACGATGCGTGCCTTAATAAATAGTGAGGCAAAGCAATTGATAATCAAAGTATAATTGTGACCTATTTGCAAGCTTTTCGTAGCTTGTTATATATGGAAATGAGTTCATACTGGAATCTAGGCTCGCTTGAGTACGACAGAAAAAATAAGACGCGGTCCGGACCTGTCGTGGGATGAAGAAAAAAAACCGGCCGCGCCAACCAATCGGCAAGATTGCTTTGAGGGAAGCATTGTTTTCCGCCTGAACAATGGTGTCAAAGTGCCGTTCGCTACAACTTAAATTGCTTGCAATCAGACAATGGGGCGTTAAGCGGGCATGAAAACTAGTGTCCCTTTAGTTTAAGGACACTAATGACAACAATACCACATCATCAAGAACAGGGGCTTTTAGTTTTGGATGGGAGGTTGAATTATTGTTGGTCAATGATTATAATGTGAGACAATCAAAGTGACACAGAGCCCAGTATGACAGCTTTTGAAATCACTATAATACATAAATTGTTATACCAAAATGTTTGATGTTTGTTGAAATAACGCAACGTCTAGTTTTTATAATTCATTCGTGATCAATATGTGCAATGGATTTGAAACTGCGGGAGGCCGCGTGACCCCAATTCGCACATTAAATGCATGTCTATAAAAAAAAAAAATCTGGAATTGGATGATTGACCTTGTAAATCCTAGTTGGTGCCATTAAACTACATCCAGTAAGGAATAACTGTGGTTTATATTAAAAAATTGTGTCCACTACCTTTTAACTAAATCCCGCTGGTAATAACAGCAACAACACAAAAACAAAAACAAATATGGTCAATCTTACGAGTAGAGCAATAAAGGCTTCGATTCAAACAGCAATACCAAATTACTCTCTTGTTACATGTATAATTATAATAAGGGTGGGGGCTACATCCTGCAAGCTTTGCTTCAATAGTAGACCCTCCTGCATTTTTACACCGAATTACTTAAATATCTATATTTAAAAAATACATCATAGGTATTGAATCTCCTTCTTCTTCTTCCTACTATGCTTTTACTTTTCTTTTCTTTTCTACTTCTTTGCCTCCTCCTCATTCTGCTTTGCGTTGCATTTTTGGTATTCACCTTGCCATATTGGTAATGTACATGTATGTATTTTGTTAAATGTAGGGCCTCGATCACGAGCTTAGTTTCTAAAGGGGTCCTAAAACCATTCATTTTATGATGTAATTAAGTTAATATATGTCGATTAATGTACTATTACCAGTCTCTTTTTAGTAAAAGGTTATATATCATGTTTTGTGTGGTTTTGAATAAAAATGAACTTGAACTTGCCTTAAGTTATTATAACTTTTCTTACTGGTTTCTCTTTCCTACTCAATAGACGAGAGTCTTTATGCATGGCTGATTGTCAACGAAACGGAGTTAAGTCTTTTGTCAAATCTGCTTTTTGCTACGACAGGCACCCAGTGAAAACGAATTCGTTTGTTAAAATTATGAAAATGTAAGGGCTACTTTAAACAAACAGAACTTTGTTATTCCTAGCTCATTTTTCCTGGTTGAGGTGTCATATGAAAGGGCAGAAACTTAACTTTCTAGAAATGTGAATTTTTCTTCGAAATTCAGATACCGCCCGCCAAATGTCTTTTGGGTTTCACTCCTTCAAATTGCTTTTAATCACTCATGCGTGAAATATGCATCATCTGAGTAGCATCAACTGAAAGAAGAGACTCTAAGCTTTCCAAATATGTATCATTCATTAATTATGGTTGTGATTAAGTTATGATAAAACATCGATACTTCTCGGTTTCGTTTTGTCTGGGACGCACTGTATAAGTACATTGACCCTCACCAATATATAGACCTGATTTATCAACATCTCACTATCTTGTTAGACTATTGCATAACATTTTTGAAAATTGTGAGAGACCAAAATCTAGGCCTATGTCAACTCAGAAAAGGATATGTAAAATCATCCTAGGGAAAAGTTCTATAAATTATGAAGACGCCTTAAAACGATGCCAGCTTGAACGATTACAAATAAGGCGTGAAAAATTCCTGGATTCCTGAACGATAAATCGTTGGCATGTCATTACGAAATAAACACAAGTATAGTCAATATAAATGCAGAACCTCTCGTTTTAAACAAAGTGCAATACCAAATTGTATTGATCTTCTTAATCATCGCTGATTGTTTTAAGTTTTTCTTTAAAAACCCAATCTTTTTTATTTGTATATTTGAGCAGTTGTCTTTTTAACCAGACCATTATTTTATCTGTCATGGTTTTGTACGATTATGTTGATATGTTTCATGAATAGATATTCTTTCCTATTTATATGTATCCTCAATACCTGTAAACATATACATTTCAGCTTTCACTGAGCTACAGCATGTGCATCCTACTCTATGTTTTTCGAAATAAAACCTTGAATTGAATTTAATTACCTTCAAACAAAATTCTGGACAGTTATGAGCTTGGTTTTCATTTTTATTTAGGTCCAAAAATCCCCAAGATGTTAGGCCTGTATTTGGCGAAAGTTTCAAGGACGATTTCAAATGCTAAGAAAAAAGATAAAAACAAATATGGCCGCCCACCTCGGGTGCAAATGTAACAACGTAGGATATAATTTTCCCCACAATTAACTGGAACTAAATATAATGGCAATGTGTCAAGCATTTGTCATAGTTTTTATTAAAATTATCTTATTGGGGTTCTCTAAAATGATGTTTAATTGTTGAAAATCTGTCCAGATCGTCACCTTTAATAATCAAAGAACAATATATATATTTCTGAGGTATATGATTTGTTGGTACAATGTATATGATTACAATTGCCCCATGGGTGTGGCAAAT
Organism: Strongylocentrotus droebachiensis; assembly: GCA_035222895.1. Classification (NCBI taxonomy): domain Eukaryota; kingdom Metazoa; phylum Echinodermata; class Echinoidea; order Camarodonta; family Strongylocentrotidae; genus Strongylocentrotus; species Strongylocentrotus droebachiensis. The sequence goes on from JAVYIG010004914.1 coordinate 28,385, forward strand.
ATAACACTTGACCTCCAGTTATGAAACGATAATGGCTTCAAAATAATAAAAAATCATGCCAAGATATGCACCTTTAAGTAAGTATTTAACTACAATACAATAAAGTTGATATGTCAGAATTATAAAAAATATTTACAATTGTCACATGGCTACAGGGAACAGTAGCAAACCGTGAATAAATATATAGTTAGTGAATTGCCAACTGTCTTTGTGTCAAGTTTAGCTAGCGGTACAGTGCCCCCCCCCCCCCCCCCCTTGAACTTTTTCAATTACCCCTAAAATGCCCCTGGTTACAAAGAAAGAGTGCCACTTTAACTTTGTAAAAAGTGCCCTATCCCCTTTTATGTCATGATCAGTGTTATTTTGGATTTCCTCATTTTCGTACATTAACTTTTACAACATTGCATTCAGCTACATGTATGAAGAACTACGCCGGGTCAAGGCTTAATAGCACACTTCCTGTCACATACAAACGAAGCTTAATCTGAATGTGGCCTGATATTGATCCTCGCCAGGGACAAAGAGTAGATCCTTACATAACACCTATTGTTCAGGGATGATCCTACATGTATGTTGAAACCGGGGACAAAAGTAACACGTTGCAAAGCTAGGTACATAGGCTCCATGCATCCCTATATTAGGAACACGCTCTACACAGACCATACACATTTCGTTGCCCCACATTTGTCCTAAGGGTATTTAGGCAGGTCCATGGGCAGGTCAATACATCAAGGAACTTTTTACAGCCAAAAACATCGGAAGTAAAATCTTGAATTACCTTTAAGAAAAAATCTAGACCAATAAGAGCTTGATTTTCATTTTGTATTTAGGTCCAAAAAACCCAAGATGTTAGGCCTGTATTTGGCGAAAGTTTCATGGAGGAATTCTAATGCTAAGAAGAAAAACAATATAAACAAAAATGGCCGCCCTCCTCGGGGGCAAATGTAACAACGTAAGAACTAGTATAATTTTCCCCACTTAACTAGGAAAATATATAGGCAATGAGTCAAGCCTTTTTCATAGTTTTTATTAAAAATATTCTATTGGGTTCTATAATATTGTTGAAAATCTGTCCAGCTATCGTCACCTTTAATAAACAAAGAGCAATATACATGTATATATGTATTTCTGAGGGATATGATTTGTTGATGCAATTGTATGTGATTACAATTGCCCCATGGGTGTGTTTTAATTGCCCCGTGTCAGTGGCGTACGCAGGATTTTTTTCAAGGGGGGGGGGGTTAACATTTTGAAATCTGGCCAAAAAAAAATCGCGACGAGCCGCTGAATAAGCGGGGGGGGGGGGGGGGAGGTAAGAGGACATTTTTTTTTTTGGTCCCGAAATTTGAAAATTTGACCGATCGACATTTCGTTCCGTTGGGGGTCATCTTTTTTAGGTCATCCTTTTTAGGTCATCATTAGGTGATTGAGAGAGTAAAGAGAGATTGGGAGGGTAAGAAATATATATATATATATATAGAGAGAGAGAGAGAGAGAGAGTGGGGGGGGGGAGAAAAGTGAGATATGTACAGTATATTAAAAAAAGAGTAAAGGGGGGGTGGGAGGTAAGAGGACATTTTTTTTTTTTGGTCCCGAAATTTGAAAATTTGACCGATCGACATTTCGTTCCGTTGGGGGTCATCTTTTTTAGGTCATCCTTTTTAGGTCATCATTAGGTGATTGAGAGAGTAAAGAGAGATTGGGAGGGTAATACTGTTTTCACACTGGCAAAATTTTGCTTAACCCCGTACTATAGGTGGGGTTAAAGGGAGACTTAGCCCTACCTATAGTCCGGGGTTAAGCTTATTCCACTTTCTTTTCACACTGGCAAAATGTTGCTTAACCCCGTACTATAGGTGGGGTTAAAGGGGGGGGTTTTAGCCCTACCTATAGTCCGGGGTTAAGCTTATTCCACTTCCTTTTCACACTGGCAAAAATTTGCTTAACCCCGTACTATAGGTGGGGTTAAAGAGGGGTCTTAGCCCTACCTATAGTACGGGGTTAAGCCTATTCCACTTTCTGTTCAGACTCGTTTTTACCAAAGTGGGCTAACCCCACCTATAGTACGGGGTAAACTAACCCTGCAAAATAGCAGGGCTAACCTCGCAATTGTGGTGCTAACTCCTGCTAACTCCGCAATTGCGTTGCCAAGCAAATGAATGAGAACAGAAACGAAAAATATTCCGGGACTACGCAGTGAAGCGAATTAATGAATTCCATGGCCATGGCTAGTACGGGGCTAAGGAATTGCAGTGAGAAAAGCCAAACAAAATAGTCCGGGGTTAAGGATAGTACGGGGCTAAGCAAAGTACGGGGTTAAGCAAAACCAGTGTGAGAAGATAGAGAGAGAGAGAGAGAGAGAGAGTGGGGGGGGGGGGGAGAAAAGTGAGATATGTACAGTATATTAAAAAAAGAGTAAAAGGGGGGTGGGAGGTAAGAGGACATTTTTTTTTTTTGGTCCCGAAATTTGAAAATTTGACCGATCGATATTTCGTTCCGTTGGGGGTCATCTTTTTTAGGTCATCCTTTTTAGGTCATCATTAGGTGATTGAGAGAGTAAAGAGAGATTGGGAGGGTAAGAAATATATATATATAGAGAGAGAGAGAGAGAGAGAGAGAGAGTGGGGGGGGGGAGAAAAGTGAGATATGTACAGTATATTAAAAAAAGAGTAAAATAGAGTGTTTGTGTGGACATACAAAGAAAATATTATAATTATAATTATGATGATAATACCACTAATAAGAAGTAGAAAAATAGTAACAATAACAATAATGACAATGATACTATAATGCAACGGTGAAGAAAAAATACTATAATAAGCCCTCAAACAGCTTCCTGAAAAACAGTCAACTACAATGACAAATTATTAACAAAGTAGAGAGATAAAGATAAATAGATTTTCTCTCTACTTGGATTAAATCCCCATCGCGCAATCAATTTTTTTCTTCCTATTTAGATATCTCTCTCTCTCTCTCTTACACTCTCTCTCGCTCTCACTTTCATCCACTGCCCTTACTCCCTCTTGCTGTCATTATGTTTCACTCTCACCTTATTTTGTTAACCTTTCCTCTCATTTTCACAGCCTTTCTACTTCTCATGTCTATTTTTCCACTTTGTTTCGCCCTTCTATATTTCTATAACTCTATTTCATTATCTCTTTTTTTCGGACACCTTTTTTTGCTTTCTGGCGTCCTCCCCTATTTCTCTCTTGCATAGTTTTTCTCCTTCTTATCTTTATCATGCCCTTTCAAGCCTCATTTCCCTTTAAAATGTTCCCTTCTCCTCGTAGCCGTCTTTTTTCCTTAACTATTTCATCTATCATGTCTTCCACTTTCTGACGTTTCACTACCTAGTCTCACGGATCAGTATACGATACGGGTTACTAGAAAGTGATGAGGTTTATACACGAATATAGAGTACAGTAATTACCTGATGAATACTGAGATAAGTGGTGTAGAAAGCAATCGATGTAAACAAGACACAATTAAACGATTGTTGCAGCTGGTCGAATCATCCTACCAATGCCCTTATAACCATTATAACTATTTACACGATTACACGGTTACACGTTTGTTGCATCTGGTCAAATCATTTCACCAATGCACTTAGCTATTTACACGATTACACGATTCAGAGCGACATTCTTCAATCGTGTAAATTTACACGATTACACAGTTACACGATTGTTACATCTGGTCGAATCATCCCACCAACGCACTTAATTATTTACACGATTACACGATTCAGAGCGACATTTTCAAGCGTGTAAATCTACACGATTACACAGTTACACGATTCAGGTGAATCGTGTAAACCGTGTAAACCGAAAAATATATCGTGTAATCGTGTTGCGGAGATTTTCGGCGTGTACTGTAACTTAGTGCATGCACAAAGAGGATATCAAATGTTGTAAAATACAGTTGAACAAAGGTTTCAGCTTTGCAGTCTTCATAAAGAAATGTTCAGTAGAATTAACCATAAACAGAAGGTTGGTACCTTCTTGGACTATGTACTGTGTTATTAATGTCTTTGGAAGATTTCAGACATACAGATCAATTTTATTTATCTATGTGTATTCAGGTGTATTTTCAAAGCCTGACCGGATAATAAGAAATATGCCGAGGCCTAGGATAAGTCAAAATAAATTTTACCCTAATGCTACGAAAAACAATTACAATAATTGACACTGTCAGTCCCGAGATCATTGTTTAATCTCTAGACCAATTTAAAGGTCATGTACCAACTATCAAATAAGCCATTTTCTGATGAACTTTTCAGATTGCTGAACTCCAGAGGTTAGATGCCAGCGAGCGATCCTTACAGAAGTCTGGTCGACGAGCTGCTGAGAAGAAGAAATCCGGACAAAAGTTGCATAGAGAAGTCAAACTTCTTTGCAAACACTGCCGCCAGCTCACCTGCTTCACAGATGACATCAGGTCCATCAATGGACAACACCACATTGTCATCGAGAAAGGCTTCCTGGATCGAGTCATCACTGAGAGACTGCAGGAGGAGAAGAACCTGTATGGAGATGTGACGGTGTCTAAGGAGATACAGTGTAAACGATGCAAGAAGCAGTTGGGCTTTATGATGATCTTCAGAGAGCATGAACTACCTCTGCTCTCTATCAGGTATCTAGTCATCGAGCTGCCCAACAAGGTCAAGGTTCACAAGAAGAAGTGGAGCGACACAACCTCCATTTTCACCATCAAGGATATCGATCTGGAAGCTTTAGCCGAGATACTGAAACTCCCTGAAGAGGACGGACAATCCAATAATGGTGATGATGAAAAGGAGAAAGAGAGTAAACAAATTAAGGGAGAATCAGTTCATACATGATAGGGTGCTCAGCCTTAATAAACCGCTGAAGCAGAATCAATTTTCATTCGTATGCAAACGAATGGGATGTAATGATGAAAATAAGAAACTGCCAACAACAAAGCTCCCTAGGTGTGATAAGATATACATACCTATGTGGTATGAAATTCACACATTTGAAGCATTTTTTTGTTCTACAATAGTTAACCACACAATGCGAGTATGAGGAAGAGGGGATCTCTGATAAATTCAGAAGTGCAAGAACACCGACCAGTACAAAAAATGAAAGAGTAATCACTTGATTGCAGAAATAATGTTATGGTAATATCAATCAAAGTGATGGTATAATATATGAAGCAGGGTTAAATGTTATCATGTGATATTTTCATGATCTTGCAATATGCGTTTGTTATTGTACAATTCATCCCTTTTGAGAATAGAGTTCTTGATATTGCAGCTGAGATATTTGATGTTAATGCTAAATATATTACTCATTGCGGATATAGTATCGAAAATAATATCGCTAGTGATATTCGTTTGTCTCGCAATGTGGTCAATAAGGAATCTAAAAGTTCACGACGTTTCGTGTGCATCTGCAACACTTCATCTGGTGATAATAACTACTGTAAGCAAGGGTCTTTTATACTCTACGGGAGGACCGGCGGAGCGGTTCATAATTCGATCGATAAATGGAACAATAGCGCACAATGCCTATTGGTCGACGCACACGGTGATCGACCAATCACCAGGCCGCTGGATTCGGCCGCTGGTTCGGCTAATGCACCAGGCCTATTGGCCGACGCATACGGTACTCAATAGGCCTGGTGCATTAGCCGAACCAGCGGCCGAATCCAGCGGCCTGGTGATTGGTCGAACACCGTGTGCGTCGACCAATAGGCATTGTGCGCTATTGTTCCAATTATCGATCGAATTATGGACCGCTCCGCCGGTCCTCCCATAGAGTATAAAAGACCCTTGCTTACAGTAGTTATTGATGCACACGAAACGTCGTGAACTTTTAGATTCCTTATTGACCACATTGCGAGACAAACGAATATCACTAGCGATATTATTTTCGATATTTGATGTTGTTCAAACTCTGCTATACATGATCAAACACAAATTTTTTTGTAAATGTAACACTTAAAGGTAAAGACCAGTTCTGGTCATGCGATTGCATTGTGAAAGAAACGTTGTGGAATCGATCAGAAAGGTTTATCATCTAGCATATAAGTATTGGTGCGTACTGCAAGGTTCTGGAATCATCAAAATGATAAGAAATTTGGCCCAGTCTTGGTAAAGTTACAAGCACTGTACACAGAAAAATGTATATGGGACTATGCGACACGTGCGCGATATCTATCTGGTCCGGATAGATATATTAATTCACCAAGTATATCAATTAGTAGGCGGTTTCCCGGCAAAATTGTATCATTAAATATTAGTCAAAACATATTCTTTCACATGATTGGTAATAAGAGCTTTCATTTCACATTTTGAGAGGGGGGCATCTCCAAAACTAGTCTACACCTTTAACAAATCCATAGTTTAATGTTTAGCCATATAGCTTTTCTTTGATGTACTTATCATGTTTGAAAAAAAAAGTGAATTACAATCTTCAGGAGACTCAAATCTTTTTATCATTCAAACGATTTGTGCAGTGCAATGAAAGTCATTCTTATTTTATCTTATAATTGTAAATATAAGTAATGTTTATTTCATTTTTTTCAATTCACTCATATATGGTTTGTTACATGAAGAGAATGCCATGAAATGCACAGCGTAGTTGTAGAATTTCACAGAATGGAATTATTTCCAAAGATATACTCAAATGTTCTGCGATATTTCAAAGTTACTGGAGCACGAAAGCATACTTGCTATTTATTTTGCTCTTGTGATATTTTAATATGGTTTATCGTCCAACTATAGGTTCCAGGGAAACCAACAGGAACAGTGATCAAACCAACTATATTTGGGCTCGCAATGAAGGTAGCATTAGAGAAGAGGAGCGTCTGTCGACAGATACACACTCGTTATCATCCAGTGATGTTGATCCTAGGTTGGCTAGTGCTATCAACTCCATTAGTGAAAGCGAGATTTGCATCAGCAAAGAGAATACAGCCTCTCAAAGTGGGTCATGCCTCCAGCAAAATGATAAAGGTAATACAGAATCCACTGAAGAGGGGCAAGGAGGGGGCAAAAACCGCAGTGGAACGGGGGAAAGGGGTGCCATTGGTGGTGTAGAAAGAGGAGCGTCTGGAGAAGCAGAGGAGTTTGCTCAAATCATGTTGCCTAGCAGCTCATCACCTGCAATGGATGCAGGTGCAGTTGGTGTCAAAGTTCGCCAAAGAGATGACGGGTCGACTGGAAGAGAGGCTGCTCGTGGGAGGATGGAAGATGGGAAGAGGAAGAGAAGAGAGGTGGGGAAGAGAGAGGAGGAGTGGAGGAATATTCCAAGTGAATCAGAGCAAGATAATCGTGGCAAACAAAATAACCTGAGTCCACTTATAGATTCTAGGGCATTAAAATGGAACAATTTCAAGGCTCCCAATGAATATAACATTAGAGAAGAGGAGGGTCTGGAGACAGTTATACACTCTTTATCATCCAATGATATTAATCCTAAATATGCTCGTGCTATCATCTCGATTAGTGAAAGCGAGATTAAAGAAGGCATAAGCATAGGGAATACAGCCTCTCAAAGTGGGTCATGCCTCCAGCAAAATGAAGGTTATACAGAATCCACTGGAGAGGTGCAAGGAGGGGGCGAAAACCGCAGTGGAACGGAGGAGATGGGTGCCATTGGTGGTGTAGAAACTGTAGATGCAAGTAATGACAACCAAGATAGTCTAATTATGAGAGTGGGTACTAGTGTTTTAAGGGATGTAAGGGGTTACATACCCACTGTGCTTAATTCTGAAAGTGAACTTATACTAAAACCCTAGTATACAGTAGGCTTGCGGGTGCACCATGTGAGAGAGAGAGAGAGGGTTGAGGAGTCCTGAAAAGGACTCTGACTCGGTAATCTTTCTTGGGGATGTGTAGTCCTGAAAAGGACTGTTTGTTATCTTTCTGAAAACCCTAGTATTTTAGTAACAACGATTGTTTAAGCTCGAAAATATTTCAGATAGGAATATGTATGTAAAGTCTAATGGGATGCCAACTGTAGACCAGTAAGTTTCTAGTCATGGCATCGTTGGAAAGATATTTCAAATTTCAATTCAATTTAATATTCATGTGCAGCATGAGAAGACATCAAGAACTAATAAATGTTGGTAAGAGATTGAGAGACAGTGGCCTGAATGAATGTTATGCCATTTCTACTCCTAATTGCCTATGGCAATGCTAAATCGGAGGTAAAAATAACGAAATATTAGCCAATATCTTACCAGAGCGATACAGCTTAGCTCCCTTTTCACATATTAACGTGTGACTTTATGATCTCAATAAAACGGTGTTGACCTCTGACTGGCACTTCCGTAAAAATGCTGCTTCCGTGTAATGCGCAGTATTAGTGTTATACAGCGCATTTACGGAAGCAGTTCGCCTGAAGTCTGTCATTTTTTCTCATGCACTCTTTTTTGTTATTAGAAAGGCCATTAAAAAAATACTCTGAGGCACACTTTTCACATTTATTGTCTTTCATTCCCAAGCCTTCTTACCTGTTATGATACTGTAATGATAATTACCATTATTGCTTTATTTGTTTACACATTGGATTCTAAGCTCGAAGATTCATGCTTATAATTCTGGAAGACTATAAATGTAAGAAAAAAGGTTCTGTAAAAATATAGTAGCTACTTGAAGTGCTCGTTTTCACTACGGTATTTGAATACTGTTACAAGCCATTTATTGAGCAAAACATGAACCAATTATCAAGTTATATAATCTGCAATAATATGTACACAAATTATATTTTACATTATCACTTTGTTTATTGTAAGACATTGCTAAGCATCCTTACTTTTGAAAGTATCGAGTAGTTGACCTAAAACTTGCATGATGGCCATCTGTTAGCTTACCAGTTTCTAGTATAGGATTTCCCGGCCAAATTCGCGAGTTTGTCATTCGAATTCATTTACTTTGCATTTAAGTTAGCGCAGATCAGCTTTGCCATGCCAATTATCATTCAATTTTCCCGATTTTGTATTTAATTTAGGATTTTGGTCGAAGGATTTCATAGATCTGTCATTCAATTTAGAAACTGCTCAACTAGCATTCAAATTAATCATCACTTGTGGAGGCGTCATTTTTATCATTCAAATTAACACCTGTCGTTCGTATTCGAATTATGTTTATTCAAGTTAGGAATGTTAGGGGGAAGAAATGCAACACACGTTTACAGCTTTAAATAAATGCAATTAAATGCATGATTTGCTATTGGGGCCTTTTCTGTTATTCAATTTATTAATTTTGAGGACAAAGCATATGTTTGTAGTCAGACAATAGGTAAAGAAGGGGCGAAACAAGGGATATGACATCTCTGAACGGACATGTTCATATACCCCGGAAAAGTGGGGACACGAGAACACCTACCCCAGTCACAATATTGTACCCTTCCTCCATAACGAAATTGTGATAAATTTATGATGAAACACAAGACAAACAACTTCCTTACATGAAAATTTACACAAAAATTGAGACCATCAATTCCTTTGATGTACAGTAAGTCTTTTTTTTTAACAATCAAACTTAAAGGCTAATGAATATCTGATAAATCTAAAAGTATATAAAGAGTATAAATGCAAGAAAATAAAATAGGATGAAATACACATGAAAAAACGATCTTGAAAGAAAAAGAATGAGCTATAAAAAGTGTTTAAACAACGAGAAATGTATGTTGACCATTAATTTTAGCGCACAAAGTGCTAATTTGAATGCTACAAATGAATTAGAATGCTAAAAGTACACCGTCGCGATGTCAGAAAATCGTGTTGCGCTAAATCGAATGACCAAATAGCGAAAGAAGCAATTTGTTCATTAATTGGAATGAAACATACATAGATTCTAACGAAAACTTCATAGATTTGAAATCTAGAAAAAGGAATATAAACCCGAGATATACCCGACAGCACTAAAACCGTCAAATGAATTTGAATGACAAACTCGCGAATTTGGCCGGGAAATCCTATAGTAAATTCATTATCTTTGTTTTGTTACGTTTTCTCAACTGATTTGTACCAAAATAAGCTCGACTAGCATATATGTGCTATTCTCTGGCGCTTTTTATCAACCAATAGTTTCTCTTCTCGTTTGCCTAAACGTATTGTATGAAATGTATTACTGTATTGCTGTTGGTAAATAAAAATCAAAAATTAAATCAAGTCAAATTATGAAAGATGATAAAAAGACCTCACATATTTTCTGAGAAATGATAGAAAGGGTGAGTGTCTAAATTACAGAGCTGGAACTTTACCTGATTCAGAAGAAAGGTTCAATGATTTAAATCTTATATGGTGTTAAGTATGTAAAACATAGTTTAGTAATATATACGTTTGAAGCTGGCAGTTCAACTGATTTGCAATAAACATGTATTTTGTTTTTCTCTTATCCTCAAGCGAGGTTTTTATTTCCATAATATAATACATTTGTACATTAATAGCTCAATAATTGAGTGAAACATAACATAGGTTAAATATTAAAGTACATTCAACAATTCTTCCAGCTAAGTATTATTTTCTTTGCTAACACATTCATATCTTAAAAATAATCTTAGCAACGACTTGAATTCAAAAAAGTATGTGGGTAGTAAACAGAACCATTAACAATCTTCTTAACGTAACATTTATAAATTGCATATTGCGCATAATTTAAAATAATATTCAGAAGTGAATATTTCTTGTTTCCAATATCCTTTCCTACAACTATTATCTTCTGGTCTATTTGTATTTCTATTTGGAATAGATTAAATATCAAATTACATATTATTTTCCAAAACATAGTCACATCCTTGCAATATAACATAAAATGAAAAGTTGAGTCAACTTGTCCACAAGAGTTGCATAAATTATTATTAACAATTTGCCATTTATATAAGTTTTCTTTTGAGGCAATAAACCTATAAATCATCTTGAAATTAAATTGTTTAACTTTATTATTACGAATTTGCTCTAATTTAAATAAAAATACATCCTTCCAAACAAATTCATTATCCAAATCTAAAAAGAAATTCCAAAAGTAAATGATATTTGGTTCTTTTGACTTATTACGTAATAACAAACGATAGTAATCTTTAACTTTCATAACAAAAACATTCACTTTATCCCCTGTTTCTATTTCTATCATATTCGAAATATCACATTCTTGTTCAAATTCATAACTTATCTATCCAACCAACACTGTGGAAATGCTTTCTTTAATTTTGTATATTTAAAATCAAATAAGAGCTGTTGGGCTTTCACTTTTGTATTTAGGATTGTAGAATCGTTCCAAATACCATTTGTAATCAAATTATGAATTTTCAATAAACCGGCCTCTTGCCATTCTCGATAAAACAGTATTTTGTTCTGAAAGGTAATGTTACTATTTTTCCAAATAATTTCATTTGGAATATTTCTTACTTTAAATATATCAATGAATTTTAGTTCTGACCAAGTACAAAAAAGATCTACATAGAATTCTGGCAAATTATGTTTAGAGCATAGTAAATTCATATCCTTTATGTTACAATTGAAATGTAAACATAGTGGCAAACCCCCTATTTTGTCGGACCAGTATTTAAACATATTTTTCCAATAAGAGCCATTATCATTACAAAAACGAGATATCCATGCCAAACGAAGTGAAGATATTTTACTAGCAATATCAATCATATTCAATCCACCATTTTCAATATCATTTATAATTACATTACGTTTAAATTTATCTTTTTTGGCGTTCCATAAGAAACGAAATAATAGTCTGTTCAATATCTGTGAAACATGTTTTGGTACTGGTACAACAGTTGCGGTATATACAATTTGTGACGCCGCTAACATTTTCAAAACAATTATTCTGCCATAAAAAGTAAGATCTCTCATTTTCCACATATTTAATACATTTCGAATTTTATCCATTTTAACACTCCAGTTTAAATCTTGTAATCATTTTTTGTTTTCGCCTACATATACTCCTAGATATTTTACAGGTTGAACAGTATATATAATGGCATTATCATGAACAAAATTATCTACAGTATTCAGTTTCATAACTTCTGTCTTATTCCAGTTTATTTTCGGACCTGCATAGTCTCCAAAGTCGTTGATTTCATTCATAATATATTGTATATCATTAACAGATTCCACAAATAATGTTGTGTCATCTGCATATTGGGAAATTTTTAAACTATCAATACCTAAATCAACACTGAATATATTAATCCCTTTAATGTTTTTATTTTGTCTTATTTTGCATGCTAATATTTCCACTACTATGTTAAAAAGTAATGCCGATAATGGGCAACCCTGTCGAACTCCTCTTCCAATAAGTAACTTTTCTGAAATCCATCCATTATTCATTACACGACCGATGGCGTCAGTATAAAAGGTCTTTATCCAGGATATAAAAGATTCTTTAAAATTGAATTTACGTAGCACATGAAATAGGAAAAAATGAGATACATTGTCGAATGCTTTTTTAAAATCCAAAAAGAATATAATTCCCGAACTATTGGATGTCTTTAAATAGTCGATTACATCTTGTACTAATCCTATGTTTTCTGCTGCGGATCTTTTCTTCATAAAACCTCATTGATCAGTTGAAATGATACTTGATAAAACACGTTGAAGTCTTTTAGACACTACTCTTGCCGCAATTTTATAATCATTATTTAATAACGAAACCGGTCTCCAATTGTCTAAATAACCCCTACCCCCCCCCCCCCCCTTCTTAAATAACAACGTAATAAGACCCTGCCTTTGAGAAGAAGATTATTTTTGTTTGTGATACCCCTCATTTAAGCTTGCAATAACCAAATCTTTAATTTCTAACCAAAAAACCTTGAAGAACTCAGCACTAAGACCATCACTTCCAGGGGCTTTGTTATTCCCCATACATTGCAATGCGTCTTTACATTCCTTTTCACTTAGCAACCCTTCACACTTCGATGCCTCTTCATCGGTCAGAGTACTAATAATTAAATCTTTAAAATAGTTATCAACATGAACATTCGTGCATTCCTTAACATACACTTTTTTTTAATATTTATGAATTTCCTGTAAAACCTTTTCATTATCCTTAATAGTTTTTCCATTCACATATAAACTTTCTATTTCTTTTTTCTGCCCATTGCGCTTTTCCAACTGTAAACAATATTTGCTTGCCTTCTCACCCTTTTCAATCCATTTTGACCGCGATCTTACAAACGCCCCTTTACATTTATGTGTATAATATTTATCTATGTTCTTCTGTGCTTCCTTCATCTCACTAATAACATCTTCATTTGGATCCCTATCTAACTGTTCACTCAAGGTATCATATTCCTTTTAAAGTTTATTAAAGGCATCTTTTTTAACATTATATTTTTGTTTACAGTATGACATCGTAAATTCTTTTATCTTAACTTTACATATTTCCCATTTGTCTTATGGTGACAATTGTATGTATTCCAATTTAACTTGTTTAATCAAATTACGTACACCAGTCTGATACTTTGCATCAACTAAGATATTATTATTTATCTTCCAAAACCCTTTGCCTCTCTTAACAATTTTAAATTTAAATTTCAAAGAAATAGCATTATGGTCACACTTTAAAGCCGGACGGATGTCCGAAGATTGAACTAAATGGCATACCTTCTTTGATATTAACCAATAATCTAACCTAGAAAATAAAGAGAGAGACACCTGCCTCCATGTAAATTGTCTCTTGTCTGGATATAAATGTCTCCAAATATCTACCAAATTGTGATCTTTTTTAAACTTCTTAAAATAAAACTTCGGAACATTAGCAGAAGAGATACCACGCGTATCCATTTCCTGACTTTGAACACAATTCCAGTCCCCTCCTGCTATCAAAATATCATTATCTTCTTTAACCGTATTCAACCAATTTAAAAGCAATTTATAAAATGGCTCTTTTTCCAAATTTTTTGTGGGAGCATAAACATTCAAAACAAAGTAACATATTCCATTGATGCTCAAACGAGCAGCTACAATTCTTCCGTCACTTTTATTAAAAGCACGTATTAAATCTATTTTTCGCGTCTCTGTTAATTAAAATTGCAATGATTGGTTCCGTTATTAAAAAAACATGTACCAGTCCACTCATTACAAATATTCCTTTGTAGGTCGTGAGACCAAAACGTTTCTTGCAAAAAAACAATATCACATTTTTGGTGTTTAAGCCACAAAAATATTTTGTTCCTTTTTAGCTTTTCACGAAGACCTCTAGCGTTCAAAGATATGAAATGTAAAAATGGATTCATACTATTGAATTAAATATGTATATAGAGTCCGAGTTTTCATATTTTGATATAAAGTAACACGAATTTCTATTTTTTTGTTCATTAGAAAGTCCTGTTATAACTATCCATGTAAAACGTATGAACAGAGTCATGAAATATAATACAGGTAGCGTCCAATTTCTATATCCGATATTAAAACAGCTAGCTAGCAAAATTATTTCTTTGTAGGAGAAATTTTTTAGTTTCCTTTTCTTCGATCTTCCAGCATTCCGGGTTTTTTTCGATTGCAAGGGTGATGGTGTTTCAGGCGAGACGTCTGATTCGGTGTACTCGCTATCGCTGTCGCTTTTGTCACTGTGACTGTGACTGCAATAAACATGTATGTTTATTATTAAAAAATTGTTCTCTTATGTCTATAATGCAACACAGAAATGATATGTGCAAATAAATGTTGTTAAAAACACAACAAATTCACAATCTGTTTTTTTGTTTGTCCTACTAGGCTATTGCATTCCCCAATCAAATATAATTTGTAGTGTGACTTTATGCAACTTTGATTGTTTCTTTTTATAAACATGTATGTATTTATCAATGTTTTGCGTTTTAAAGTGATTTTTTTTTTGGTATTACTGAATCAGTTATTGTTATTGTTATTTTGTTTTTCTCATAAAATAACAATTCATAATAATTACTTTTACCGGGGGGCTTACACCCTACAAGCTCTGCTTTTTAGTAGGCCCTCCTTCCCTTTCAATTTCATGTTTATTTTGTAAATGTATCGTATTGTGAAAATTAATCTATATGTATATAAATATGTGAATATGTTAAAAATGTACCATCATTGTAAATATGAACGATTGAAAGAGGAAAAATAAATGAATTGAATTGAATTTAATTGAATTCACTATGGTTTTTAAACATAGACTGCCTTCAGATCAGGTGTGATGCTTTTTTCAGCAAGTTCGTATGTAGGATCTGCAAATCGTTATGTCTCACAATAGTATTACAATTTTGAATGGAGGGTTAGAGAGGCCCGAGCGCGTATATCCAAAAGAGAGACACCTTGGTTTGGACGGAGTACGTGTGCCGCTCAAGCCTCGAAACCCCTACCCATTATTAGGGGTCATTTCCGGGCATTTTTCTCGAAATATACCCGTTTTCCACAATTTTCGATTGATTTTCTAATGTTAATTTGCATTGCAAACATCCGAAAATTTTGCAAATTTTGAAAAAACGGACCCATTTTTAATGGTATTTTTTTATAATAGTGGGACCCGTGATTGGGATTTTTGTGAAAAAGTCACCCATTAGAGCGGCACACCCACGTAAATATGGCCTAATATGTGAGTGCCCCCCCCCCCTCTCGTTTCATTAAATTCTAAGGCAGAAGTGATGGCGTTATTTTTGTTGAGCGTCCGGACACACAACCCCCATCGTTTTTTTGTAGACCTATGTGTGTGATATCTCATCGTCGTATATGTATTTTGGGTAACAAATGCTTGAATCAAATCAAATCGAAGAGAGACAACAAAACTACGCAGTAATTTCTGTAGAGAGAAAAAATTTAGGGGATTTCCCACTTGTAAAAGCGCGCATTTTCTGCATCAATTCTTAGTGCGCGCTTTAAAGAGCGTATTAAGAGAGCGCTTAAACAAAATTGCCTGTCTGCGCGTACCATGTACCGTACCAACAAATTTAAGACTTGCTTTTAATACTTATTCTAGCTCTTTCACTCAACTTGCCAGCCCTGTAACTTTCCGTTCTTATTTCAAGCATCGAAAGAAAGTCTTTTGAATACTTTTAGTCATTTTATTCTGTGGAAAAAAGGGTGAGTAGGCCTTAATTACTTGAATCGAGGTCATATGAATATCTTTCAGGTTGAATTATTATAGTTTTTGTCTTTGTTGTTCAAATGTATTTCTTCTATCATTGGCATCTAGACGGGGTGACCAAAGTTCGCGGAGATTTTTGACAATATAGGAAATGTGATGTTCGATCCATGATTTCTCATATTCTACACACATTTATTTTAGTTTAATTATTACCCAAAAGACGGTTAAGTTTATGACTACAAATTGGTGCAGCTAGACAATTAATCGGCAAAGAATTCCGGAAATATCGCGATCTAAAAATTCGATGTCAGACAGGCACGAGCTGCAACTATATTATCACTGATATCATTGACGTGTGACCAAAGTTCGCGCGTGACCTAAGTTCGCTATCTCTACAAATCGGTTAGATTCGATATCACCAATGGAAAGAGGAACATAAAATTACCCAGAGCAGACACGTAGCCACGGGGGGGGGGGGATGCCCCCCCCCCAAAAAAAAAAATCCAAGATCGGTTGAACTTTTGTTGACCACTTTTTTAACCTCGATCGATTACATGTCTAGACTATGTGCCCCCCAAACATCAGACTCTGGCTACGTGCCTGACCAAGAGACGAAACTATCTTTGGAATTGGGTGCGAAATTGTGAAAATATAGAACTTTTTTTTTTTTTACTTTTTTGTCTCCCCAAATTCGTCAGGAAATATTTAGCGGCGAATCGGCCAGCCAGTGAATAAGAGGGGGGGAGGAGGTAAGACTAACAGGCACTAAATTGTTTTTGTTGTTGTTTTTGACCAATTCGTTGCTCCGGCCTGGTGGTCGCTCTTCTTTTCTGAAAAAACATGGGGGGACATTTGATATGTTTCTCCCCCCCCCCCCGGGATTGACTCCCTTGACACCTGCATACTATATGGAGAAGTTATGAAAAAACGATACCTTAATGGGGCCTAATTCGCGCAATGAAGTTTACAGTCGATTTATCAAAAAAAAACGAATATTAGATAGCCTAGACCCTAGACCCTTATTGCATAATATGCAAGTCAATAATATCATCCAATCAGTTGGTAACACTTTTTATTTAGAATGTTGATGAAATTCCGAGACCCTTGTCGGTGAGCGCAAATTTTCGAAACGGACGCAAAAGGCAGCAAAATTTGCCGATCTTTTGTCAATATTTTCAAAATTTCACACCCCCTTTCATCGAAAAATGTTGGGTAATTTTTCGTTCATCTTTCTATTGATTGTATCAGATTTTCAAAATGTTATCGTTTTTTCAGATAGCGACGCGCGAACAATGGTCACACCATCATATTGATTTTTATCCAATGAGCGTCCTAATCTGTGCGCTTCAAATGTACTTGAGGGCTCGTCTATTTTATGCAAACTTGTTTGATTTTGGCTTTTTTTTTCTTCGTTTAGAGTCGATAAGAAATGGGCCTTGAATCTGTATGGCCTATGATGACTCTGAGTATGATTACGACAGGGGTTATGTGCCTGGACACTTCACAAACACAAAGCATTCTTATTTGCCGTATTTTGCCAATTGGATTTAACAAAATTATCCATCAAACATCATTGTGACTAACTATTATCCTTCATAACATTGTACAAAATAAATATTTTAAAAGATATGAAAATTGCTCAATGTAAACCTCTTCAAAATACTGCGCGTCATAGGGGGTCCAACTTCGCGATTTGAACATCGCGTGTGTCTGTGCCCCCCCCCCCCCAACCCCCTACTTCCTCCCTCTCCAACTCATTCAACTGCTCTTCAATACTGACTTCTTTCATTCACCTTATATATTTTGTCTATAGCTTGACTTCTGAATTGTGGCAACCTCTTCTTCTTCTTCTTCAAAACACTTAAACAGTCTTCAAAATGGCGGACACGTTTATTCCAATGGTCCAGATTGAATGTAATCAAATACCATCACGTCATGAGCAGGGAATTCCCCGCTTCATCAACAGGAGCTCACAACCCATGGTAATGCCTGGCGTCCAAGTGAATATACCACAATCTGCGACGGTCAACGGGTTTTCAAACAACGTCATCGGCCAGAATCCCTCATTTCCTCCTCAGCAGACACGTGCCGTTGCTTATCCTACGATGCCACATGTCCCTCCTGCTACCGTGTCACTATCAACCCAAAAGCCTCATAATCATCAAGGACTCAACCAGTGTGTTATCAACAAGTCCCAAAGTCCTCCAAGCCCGTCGATATCCTCTACGGTATCAGGCATGAGCGTCTATGAGGACTGCGTCTCAATTCAACCAACCTCTCCACGCCAGCAACCCGACCCGTTCTTCTACCAACCCTTTCTCCATCATTCCTTCGATCCGAGTGGTGACCAGCCGAAGCAGAACCACGATCCTGTGAAGTCGGTGTCTTTGTCGTCTATTCCTAGCGATGTTGGTAACAGCGGCGGCAACCAGTGGACCGGTCATCAGACAGGTCCGTCATCGCAGACATCGGCCATCAAACCCGAGCAGGCCATGGCGATGGTCAACGAGAAACTCCGTGATCGCATCGCTACCCTAGAGAAGAAGATCCACAGTGCCCTAGCCGAAGTGACGTTCCTTGGTGATCGGAACTGGAGATTGGAAGCCCACGTCGATTCCTTGATGCACACCCTCGAGGTCCTTGGCGTCACCGATATCGAAGACTTAACAGGAAAAACAGTAAGATGTCTTCACATGCATCTATCACTTCTAATTCGTTTCAATGGTTCCAATTTGTATTAATTTTCGATGAATTGTCTCAAACGTGTAGGTTTAGCAATGAAATAATTTGAATGATTAGGAATTAATTTGTTTGAATGATATTATTTTTCCTGTGACCAGTTGAAGTTGTCTCCATCTGTTAGCAAGATATGAAATGAAAGTCTTACAATTTTCTCTCCATCCTGTAGATATGAATTAGTAAAGTAAAAAATATGATTTCAAACAATATTGATCTCCCATGTTATAATCATGTCTTATTTTTGAGGATCTACATGTCTTTTCTTCCTCTGCTCATTTCTATCCAATATCCCATTCTCTCTCTCTCTCTCTCTCTCTCTCTCTTTCTTTCTCTTTTTCCTCTGTCACATCCAGCTGCCGCTGCCTATGTTCCGAGTCAAGGTCAAAGCTGGTTACCGTCTCGGACCGTTTAACCGTCTCCCTCGTCGTGCCGTGTGGAGTTATGACGAAGATTGCAAAGAGCCACCAAATATCGACTTCAGCTCGGATCGGGCTAGAACATTGAAGGGTGACGGAGCCAAAATGTTTCATGGTTTGTATGACGATTTTAGCTCTGATCGGGCTAGAACACTGAAAGGTGACGGCAGGGGCAGCGGAGCGTCTTCAAAAGTGGGGGTGGTGGTGCACCAAAAAAGGGCACTTTCTGGCAATAACGGGCACCTACCATGGGAAATCTCAAAGCGAATATATACATCGATATATACCCCTACATTCAGGGAGGATTTCTCTTCTCTCTTTTCATGGTCCAAGAAAATGCTTAAGCATCATTACTTTGCAGTTGGGTGTGATATGGTCTGAATATTGATTTGCGAGCAAGCGAGCGACAAATTTAAGATTTGGATGTCGCAGTGCGGAAAATTACATGTTATAAGGAGGAAAAACAAATGCAGATGGGTTCTAAGCACAATATAATCATAAAGGACTGAAAAGACCTTTAAAAAGTAACATGATTATATAAAAATAAATGTGAGCGAGGTATGGAGGAAAGAAAGAGAGTACTTATCAAAAGGGGAAAAGACTCTTATTAGAAATAAAAGGAGCATGTGTCCAAGTAAAAATTGCAATTATCAGAGGTGAAAAAAATGAGCACTTCTCGCACCTGAAAAAGGGCACTTATGAGAATGGAAATAAGACACTTATTGCAAAATAAAAGAGGCTGGAGAAGAAGGAAAATGGGCACCATTCACATTTTAATGATGCATTTATCATAGTTGAAAAGGAGCATTTAAGGAAAAGGGATGGATGGGGCTCTTGAAAGAACGTATCAAAATAAAGATAGAACCAGGGACTTATCAGAGGTGAAAAGTGACACTTATTCAAAGCGGCATTTGTAAAAAGTAAAAGGAGGCACTTTTCCTATCTAAAAAGGGACATTTTGAGGATACTAAAAGTAAGGGTCACTGTGTAATTCACATATATTTCTTACAATCTCTCATGGGTGACTTCCATCCTCCTCACAAACATACTTCTAACTATATGGAAGGTAAGATCAAGGGTGACGAATCTTAAAAGCTCCTTGCGTTGGCCTAATATGATTTCCGTAAAGTTGATTTTGATTTTCATGTCACTCATTCTCAGTTACTAAATAGTATTTAATTTGGAGCAGTTCCATTTTACCCCCATGAAACTAACTCGATGGCATAGTATTAAGAAATCAATCTCGATCGTCCTGTTCGACACCTTTTTGTAATAATTATGCAAACATGACATTTACGTATAAAGTTATCCGAGCATTATTTCCGTAGCATAAAGAGTGGGTATTATAATTGATGCCTTTTCTTGAAAGTCTTCTCGATTGTGTTTACTGTTTACTTTCATGAGAAAAAAAATGAGAACATGAAAGTGAAAGGCGGTTATGGAGTGGTTGTCTAACCGCCACATGCGGGAAAAACCCTACATTCCATGTTATGTCGGTCCCTTCTTCAGTATTGTTTGTTTGTTTTATTTTATACCTGCATATTTTTCAACATAATAGAAAGTACTATACAGACTAGGTAAACACTTATTACATGTATTGACAAGTTAAAATAAAATATAATCATACCATGATTTAAATCAATTAAATAATTATACCTTTCAAAAACCCATACATGTAGTTGACAAAACGTTTCAAACTACAAAAATGCTTATTCGATTCGCACTTGGTTGATTCCTCAGACGATGATATTCATCTTCCTGCTGGCACGGACATCGGGTTGAGCGTTCGTCAGATGTTCCATTACGAGCGACAGATTGAGGCGTTACGCGAAGAGAACCATACCCTATCATCCAGAGTAACAGAACTCACAGAGCAGGAGACGAGCTTCCAGGAAAACTCCAAGAAGGTTCAGCACCAGTATGCCGAGCTCCAGGATGAATGCGAAGATACAAAGGTACCCACACCATCACTTGCCTCATCGGCTCTTCTCTTTCATCCTTCATATCCCTCTCGCGTTTACCTGCTCTGTGGTAATCATCGGGTATAAAATTTCGTCTATATTTTGACAACCCCCCCCCCCCCCCTCCCCCACCCGCTCCATCTATATTTATCCACTCCCTTTTCCCTTTACATGTATAACGCACTCTTTACAACCTCCCAATCTTTCTCATGTTTCAATTCAATTAAATTCAGAACTTTATTTCAGACTCAGCTGCACAAGGCAGTGGTCCATAAAACATGTTACATATAGATAGGGATAATAGCGGAGTATGAACATGATGAGTATAATAACAAGAAATTAACAACAAATCGAACAAATACTAAAGAATATAACAAACTAAAACTAAAACTATACTACGTATATACAATGTAAATGTAACATGTAACCTGTATCTGTAAAAATTGATAACAGAAGGCCTATAGCAATCTAACTCTAAGCTGTACCTGTAACTGCAATATTAAAATAAATATATGTATAACAAAGTAATAATAATAATAATAATATAATAATAGCCTAATAGTCCACTCCAAATTTTATTAAACCGAAACGGAAATTCTTTTTGCCCAATTGATCGTGAGCCCGGCAGCCACTGAGTAGCGCCAGATCGACGTTGCTCTATCCCTTATTGTTGAACGCCAAACAAGGTAGCAACAACTCCCATCTTTTAACGTCTTTTGGTATGACGCGGCCGGGATTCGAACCCACGACCTCCCGGTTGTGAGGCGGACGCTCTACTGACTGAGCCAACACTCCGGTTCGCAAGGTTCGCAAAGTGAAGTTGTAACTTAATTGTAACAATCTCTGCTCACTAACTAGAACAATTAATATACTAATAATAGATAACTAGTTATTATAACAAGCAACAAGGACTAAGGACTATACTGCAACCATAAGAGGCTGGATAATCCGTGGTAACATCATGCAAAATATGATCAATTCCGAGGTGTAAGCAGGCTTTTAAGCCAAAATTTCCAGAGGCCCGATGTGTACCTAAGACTACTATACGAGGGGTTCACTAACATCTTTAAAATACTATTCTCAGAGACATCCACTCTCTGGATGAACTTATACATAAGATTTCGTAATACAGCCGAAGAGGCTGGAACATTCAACTCAGCAAACATTTGACTAGCACTAAAGTATCTAGGTACCCTAAGAAGCATTCTCATGGCATCATTATAGGCCACAGTAAGCCTGTGCAAACTGCTCTTCTTAAAATTACTCCACAGATGCGCAGTATACAAAGGTGTACAGTATGCCCTAAATAATGCCGACTTCACGTCCGGAGAACACATATGAAATTTCCTAACGAGCATATTACCTTGAGCATATAATTTACGACACTGTCGATTAATATCTTTATCATCACAAAGGTCCTCAGTAAAAAAATGACCAAGATACATGACCTCTGTACATACATTGAGTTTAGCTCCACATAAATAAAAATCCGGGAATACCAATCTACGGTGTTCCTTACATCTAATTATCATAACATGACTCTTTTTTGCATTATATTTGACATCATTATCATATCCATAATCAGAACAAATCTTGAGCAAACTCTGCAACCCAGCAGTTGACGGGCTAATAATAACGAGGTCATCTGCATACATTAAATGATTGACTACTAAACTGCCAACTACACAGCCTTTTACCTGCCTTTTACCTGCTCTGTCATTAGAATTGTCTGAACGTCATTCTTTCATTCTGTTCGATCCTCTCTGTTACTTTCTCTTTCACTCTCTCTCTCTTTCTCTCTCACACACACACTTTTACACACTCTCCACTCTCCCACATCCTGTCTCTCTCACTCTCTCTCTCTCTATCTATCTCTCAGTCACCCAAACACACACACATCCTTTTTCCCCTTTCTCTCTCTTTCTGACACACATACACATGCATACACACGCACGCATTTTCACTCTCTCTCTCTCTCTTTCCCTCACACATACACACATACATACACACACACGGTTTCTCTCTCTCTCTCTCTCTCTCTTTCACACACACAACACACACGCACACACGTTTGACCTCCCTCTCTCTCTCTGGCTTTAATACAGACACACACACACTTTCACCCTCTCTATCTCTCTCTCGCTCTCTCACACACCCACAAAATTTCACCTTCTCTCTCACAACACACCCACACCCACACACTTTCATCTTATCTCTCATTCTCTCTTTCTCTCTCTCTCTCTATCTCTCTCTCACACACACACACACACACACACACTTTCAATCTCTCTATTTCTCTGTACCCTTAATTCTTTGCCTCTCCGTTTCCTCTTTTTTCGTTTAAAGTTTATATGTAAGACAGCAGGATAAATAACGACACTTCCATTTTGTAGGGAAAACAGGTGTATTTCGGTTCATTTAATATTTTTTCGCCGAAATCAGAACCGTCTAAGTGATAAAATATAGTATTAATGACTGCTTTGAGAGAAATAGTTGTTTTTATACGCTCAAGGGAAGGTTAGAATTGTGCTATTACCCGAGGCGTGCCGAGGGCAATAGCCCAATTGTAACTTTCCCGAGAGCGTATAAAAACAACTATTTCTCGAATATTAAAGCAGTCATTAATACTTTTATATGCCGAAAAAAATAGACTAAAAAATAAAAAATAAAAAATAAAAAAACTTTTGTCGAAGATGGGATTCGAACTCTTGCGTACAAAAGGTGATGTATCTATAATCACCGCCTTAATCCGCTCGGCTATCGCGCTCTGTTTCCTCACTTAGTAGTTTTCTCTAATATTTACATTAAAATGAATTGAAAACTGCTTCGTGTGGTGGATGCTTCGCTTCTGCTCCATTAAACGGGCCCTTCTTTTACTTTTGCAATGCATATTGGCACGAACTTAGATCAAGATCTATCGGCAGATGTTGTTTTTTTGTTTTTGGAAGTTTATTTTCGTCTTCATGTCAACAATGCAAGATAAAATTGTCGGTAAGATCGATCGAGATTCAATTGTATTGAAATTACCGACCAATTCTTCGCACACGTACGGTATCCTCGATCGCTCAGACCATTTTTTAACATGTAAACCTATGGGGTAACCATGGAGACTGAACTATTTTCCCAATAACCATGGTTACTGGGAATTTTACAGAAATAGTTGAAGTTTATGAATGCAATTTCGACCAATCAGATGGCTGGATTTCTTACGTGAGGTATATAATGAATATTACAAGGTCAAGTACAAGGTGTTTGAACAGTCAGTGTCCTATTATGTTGCATAATTCTTACACATGAAAACGAAAACCTTCCCTAATAAGATCCTCGCAGCTGTATTAAGGCAATCAAATAAATAGGCAAATGTCTTTGGGTCCGAGCTTCGGGTGTATACTAAAACTTTTGACCTTGAAATGGACCTCCTATATTCAAAGTCGAATATTCGGGTATTATTTCCTCGTGAAATAGGGGGACGGTCTGATTTTTTTCGTTCGACATGATTTATATAGCTAGGCTTACACCTTTCTTTGTTTTCGATGACAGGCGGAACTGAACTGCGTTGTGATGCGTCTTCGGAACTACGATGGCTCTTTATCGACGTCCCAGTCGCATGGCGAAGACATGGGTGATCACTGCACTGATTCCTCATCATTGTACCCATCTTCACACAACAGTCATCCCGATAACGACTATCATCAGGGTCATGGCCCGAGTCAAGCAGGACCTTACTATCGACGGTCTCACAATGAGGGCGGTATACGAGACGGAAGACGATATCGTAATGTTAGAGGTCGTTGATATTTAGAAATGGTTCTAGGACACCTACCCCCTGGACATCCACCCCGGCAGTCAACTACCCCCTAGGACGACTACCCCCCTCCCGGGACAACTACCCCCCCCCCCCCCCCACCCCGGAGAACAACTCCCAGACAAATACCTCCGGATATCTACCCCCTAGGATAGTTGTCCGCTGGGTAGTTGTCCTAGAGGATGGTTGTCGTATAGGGGTAGTTGTCTGAGGGGTAGTTGTCCTAGGAGGTAGTTTTCCGGGGGTAGTTTTCCTAGAGGGTAATTGTCCTAGGGGTTAGTTGTCTAGGGTGGTAGTTGCCCTGGGGGTAGTCGTCCTAGAGGGTGGTTGCCCTAGGGGTAGTTGTCCTTGGGGATGGTTATCCCAATGGTGGATGTCCAGGGGGTAGGTGTCCGGATATGTTTAGAAAAATGACACAATTATAAAGAAATATGTATTCAAGACAGCAAAGTATCATACCTATACAATTATTTTTGATATGTTGATTCGAGTTGATGCCATTTTCATTTTCTGCTTCTAGGCTGTTTAGTACTAGTAGCCTGCATATGTACTTTTTTGTTGATCTTGTGGATTGGGAAAGTAGACTTTATTTATAAATGTGTTCCAGGTTTCATGGAAAAATTTGATATTTCAAAATAATTGCTATATGTATATCTAACAGTCACTTCTTTTCTTGGTTCTGCGAGATATAGGCTATCAGTTTTGCAAACCGATGCGCCTTGCTCAAATGAATAGAAATCGGTTTCTAGCAACCAGCGATGGTTTCCGCAGATTAAACAATGCCAAATCAACACGATGACGGTTAATATTAGGGGAAAGGAATATTTGAGCAGAAACTGCTGCCAGGTGGCACTATAAGGACACTGTAATCTTTGTTTTAAAATGTACGTAAAGGATGTGCCATCGTCTGTTTAGAGCCAGAAGGTCTTTAATTCTGTCCCCTGCCCCCCCCCCCCCCCTCCTCCTGATTCACCACTCAACGACAAAATCAATATAATGAACCAATGCTTGATGATAAAAAATGTAAATTCTTTCAAATTCATTAAAATGCTATACGTCCAAAATCTTGTGGAAGTTCTGAAAATGTATACAACACATGTGGTGAGCAGGCTATGTGTCCTGTTTGTCAGATAGTCTTAGGTGCATTGCTCGGTGCGCGGCTGCCGGGTTACATTATTTTCTTTTTGGGAAACACATTCGAGTCAAATTACAATATGCGCTACGCAAAAAACTTTATATCACCATGCATATCTTCATTACTAACAATATAAAATGTCAATGGTTTTAAGTAAAACATCTTTAGTTCAATAAATCACTGATTATTTAATGAAAGCTTTCTTTTGTTTGACGAGGTCATTATTTCTATCTTCTTGCTTTCTAAATTTCTCTTAGAGCATAGGCCTATAAACTGAATGGCATAGTTTGAAATTTATATACCTGAAGACTCTGTAGCAATTCCTATTTTGTGTTCCTATACGTAGTTTATAGTGGTACCCTTCGCTGGTTAATCGATAAAATCAGTAACTATTTCTCAAACTTTTCCAATAATAAACTAACATGGTGACTTTCTGTTCAACATAAAAGATATACTGCTGTGAACATGATTAAGAAAGCTATATTAATTCAATACAATACAAAAATAAAAAAATACACATGATTTTAGATTCGCATTGAATTCTAAAGAGCACGTGCATATTGATGAGTCACTTCGCATTATTTCAATTCTCCTACAAGCATTTAAAAAATTATCTTTACGATATTTTTTTTATTTACAATATGTCCAATAAATATTAAGCATTGCCTTGACTATCGACATGATCAATGCGTTGATCACTATATACAAAATTGCTAAGAATGTACAGTTCTCCTTGGTTATATGTATCACATTGTATACATAGTCAAAACCGTTACCGACGTTGTGTGAAGCACTTCTATAACAATTCGAAGATTTCATAAGGGCGATAGTGCCTCCTGAGCATTCTTAATATACGATGTGTTTTAATATACAGAAGAGGTCAAACACTGGGGGTGAATGAGGAAGAGAGACAGACAGAGAGAAATAGAGAAGGTCTAACCCTCTGAACAATTGCTCGGAAAAGGACCATTCCAGAAATCGACTTTCTGATCGACATTCATCCTAGACCATGAAGACTGAAGAGTCAGATAGGGTCCAATCAAAGCAAAGACAAGGGTCCATTTGAGCTCTGGACTTCCAATATGATCGATGAATGCTGTGTGTAGCTGAATAGCCACCCAGAAAGGGCGGTGTTGGTAGGACTGAATCCTTTCAAGGGCGTGGGAGAACCTCTGCCATAGGTATTCAAGATTGATGCTCCCGAGCGCTATGCAAGGGAAAGCAATGAACATGATCTTCTCTGACCAGATGATAATGTCTAGATACAGCTTAGCCTGCCTGTCAGAGGTATCTTGAAGGGTCTGTCCAGAGATCGCATAGTCCCAGGAGAGTCGCGTCAGGAGACCCCAAGAGGTCGTTATCATGGTAATAGCCATCCAGACACCCATCAGCTCTCGTAGAATGAGGTAGTCACGGTGTACGCGTCGTATCTCGCAACGCGCTGCGTCAACATCTCCTGTCAATGACACGCGTTGTACATTTTTCACCACGCGATTGAGGTCATGATGAAGCGACGCACGCTCGATGTATATTAGATACCAGAAGAGACCGTATGCTACCAGTCCCCATGCCGAGGAAATGTCACTGAACAGAAAGTAATTCTGATGGCATTTATGATGGATGACCGCCGACATTATTACTCTTAGGATGGCCTGAGCCAACGGCCAACAGATGAACATCAACATGAATAACGGCTTCAAGAGATGGCGATTCCTGGGAGAGCGTAGGACACGGACTCTCCGTAGCACATAGGCCATGTCAAGAGGACAGCTGTGCATTGCATCAAGACCTGGTAGGAGCGCTGAGAGACGAATCAGCAAGGCATATAATGGACCGAAGAGAATTGGAAGAGTAAAGGTGACGTAGGAGATCATGTAGAGCATTTCGCTGGATGACCCCCAGAAGATGTATAAATACGTGCCACCATCAACCAAGAGAAGCATGGTCAGGGTAGAAAGGTAGAGAAGAGAAGCTAATTCGAGGATAACATTTCGCCAGCCCCCTGTAAAATAAAAGTTCAAATATACCATGATGAAGCCTACGTCGTTGGTGTAGGCCTATCAGTATCGGTCAAAGATTTAATGGCCGATCCAAAGAGGAAGCTTTGTGCTCTTTTGTTTCAAGTAGAATGATATTATTCATTATTTCAGATTGAAGGGTAATTCCATCTGCGACATAGGCCTAAACGTTTATAAATTCCATCCAAAATTAGAAATTCTTTTGATTCGACACTCGACTAACGGAAGTCATACCAATAAAACCATTACTCAATTGGCATCTTTAAAAACTTAATGTCATGGTTTGTTCTTTCTTGTTAGAATAAACAAAGATTAATGTAGCACGAGACTCTTCACACTGAATGGCCGACAAGTGGAAATGAAAGCGAAACTCAATATAACGTGATTGTTTTGATTTATTGAATTTTGTCGCTTTAGAAATATATTTTGCGTTTAGATGCTTATGAGTTAACTATCCAACAATATTGGACTTTAATTTGGAGTCAACGGTTAAATGGGTTTGGGGGTTCAGAGGGGGGGGGGATAGCTGAGCTGAGGAATATTTGTATTGATTTAATTTGATTTATTTTCTTCTGAATTCCATATAAATATATACAATTTTAGGTAATATAACATACATAAATACTTAAAGGTATTTTCTGACAATGGTAATTACATGATCAGTGGCACACCACATGTGACTAATAAATTTGTAACAATCTTATGGTTCAAATTAATATGTATCATCTTTATTGACGTACTGTTTATCTATCAAAAATCTAGGGATGATATACAGTGCGTCCCAGAAAAAACGAAACCGAGAGTTATCGATGTTTTATTATACCTTAATCACAATTATAATTAATAAATGACACATATTTGGAAAGCTTAGAGCCTTCTCTTCCATTTGATGCAACTCATATAATGCATATGTTACGCATGAGTGATTAAATTGAATTTGAAGAGAGGAAACCAAAAAGTCATTCGGCGGGCGGTATCTGAATTTCGAAGGAAAATTCAAATTTCTAGAAGGTTGAGTTTCTGCCCTTTCACATGACAACTCAATCAGGAAAAATGAGCAAGGAATGACAAAGTTCTGTTTGTTTAAAGTAATGCTTGCATTTCCATAATTTTATCAAACGAATTCGTTTTCACTGGCTGCCTGCAGTAGCAACAAGCAGAATTGCCAAAAGACTTAACTCCGTTTCGTTGACAATCAGCCATGCATTAAGTCTTTCATCTACGGCTGATTGTCAACGAAACGGAGTTAAGTCTTTTTTAAATTCCGTTTGTTGCTACGGCAGGCAGCAAGTGAAAACGAATTCGTTTAATAAAATTAGGGAAATACAAGCACTATTTTAAACAAACAGAACTTTGTTATTCCTTGCTCATTTTTCCTGATTGAGGTGTCATATGAAAGAGCAGAAATTGAACTTTCTAGAAATGTGATTTCCTCTTTGAAATTCAGATACCGCCCGCCAAATGAATTTTTGGTTTCCTCTCTTCAAATTGCTTTTAATCACTCATGCGTGAGATATGAATCATATGAGTTGCATCAAATGAAAAAAGAGGATCTAAGCTTTCCAGATATGTGTCATTTGTTGATTATAATTGTGATTAAGTTATAATAAAACATCGATAATTCTCGGTTTCGTTTTTTCTGGGACGCACTGTATAATTATACTAATAATGCGATATTCAAACGGCATTTTCTCTATTGATGCATCGGGAGACGTTCATTCCGGCCAAGCCACATTGGTTTTACATCTTGTAATCACCCTTGCTTATTAATCTACTTGCATTTTTTTTTACAGTAGTTCTTGTTTTTGTTTTGGGGGGTTGAAAGGGCAATTTAATAAACTTAAATGATAACAAAACAAAGTCAAATTTGAAACTAAATAATAGTTTTAAAACATGACGAAAGGAATTCGTTTTCTGTCACATAATTTCACTTAATGCTTTGGAGGTAAAAGATGAACAAAAAGTCACATGATTATAACAAAGAAGGAATCGCCAAAAAACTCACGTTTAGAACTTTTCTTTTTCCTAGAAGGTTCAAACTTTAACGCAATGATGTCGCTTGTGTCTTCCACTTCCGTCTGCGATTTTTCCGTGATCGTTTCCGTGATGTCGGTTAACTGAAGTCTTTCCATGTTGATGTCTTCGTCGCGTTTCTGTCGTCCGAGGTCATCTTCTGACGATTTTAACTCGGGATTGGAGGTGGGTTTCCACATTCCGACTACAACGAGTGCAAGAAACACAGCAATTGGCAGACGGTCATCGCCATCTTCATCATCCTCGTCTTCATTTATTGAACTTTGCTTTGGTTGCTCGAAAGCAGAGTGATCAGCATCAAATGTTCCATAGTCGATCAATTGGCCGGCTTCCCTAGAGTATGGATCCATGTTTGATAGTTGGAGAGAAGAATCGTAGTGAGCCTTGGATATTTCCAGAGCGAGTTGAGAATGCTGGAGTACCGAGCGAGCTGCCGAATTTAATGAGCAAATAAGGAAGTTACATTGACAAAGTATTGCGCCTCAAAACTGCAGTTACTCTATTATACGCTATCAGATAGAGAGGAAGTAAGACCATAATATTGGTCTGGGGACTCCAATCCTAAAATAAAATTGTGAGCTAACAGTTTGTCGATTCAAGTTACAAAGGTGACAATACCGTGTGTAATCTTTGTGTTTGGAATGTAGACTAGCCATGAAAATCTAGGGACTTCCCTTGACATTGGTTGAAAGATATTGCTTCATTTTCGACCCTCATTTAGAGCTGAAACTTTATTTAATCCTGCCACTACAATAGCCACATAGAGGTGCTGTGGTCTAGTGGACAAGGTGCCAGGATGTTAGTCACATGGCAAGGGGTTCGAGACACAGCCATACCACTAACTGAAGTTGCCTAATATTAATTTCCGTTTCCTACACTCAACCCAGGTGTATTTGGATATCTGGTTGAAACAAATAAATATGAATACATACATCAGTATAAAATCAATTGATGAATAAATAAAGACGGCTGACATTGTCTCATCTTGTGAATAATAGTATCCGTTCGTATTTAATGTGAGACAAAATTCGACATAAAAAGCAAGGATAAAAATACAAACCAGTGACAGTTACAGATACTGAAAAAAATTCCTATACCTAGGTGCCTTAGTTAGCGAATTTAGAAAAATAAAATGAGACATCAACATTTCCACTCTACTTATATTTTACTCGTAGCTAATTGAATTGTAATTTTTTTTCTTTCTCCTTTGTTTATAAAAATAATATAGCGCTTCCAAGATTTCGAAAGATCTCCCTAAATATGCCAAAAGATTTATTTTTAGTAACGTGTAAGCATAACTTTAAAACTTAGTAGAGACGAGGTGATTTATTTAAGTGCAAATGTTTGATATTAAAAACATCGAAACTGTCAGTGGCCTCTTTGTTTATATTTGTTTAGCTCAAAATAGAATTTTGTATGAACAGTTTGAAATCTTTCCCCCCCCCCCCCCCTCTCTCGCTCTCTCTCTCTCTCTCTCTCTCTCCCTCCCTGTTCCATGCACAGGCGCGGATCCAGCCGGCGGCAGGGGAGGGGGCCAAAGAGGGGGCCCAATTCGTGAGAAAATATTAAGCGGCGAAATAGCCAGCCGGTGAATAAGCGGGGGGTAAGGAGCATTTTGTATTTTTTGCCCCCGAAAATGTGCGAATCGCGCTGGCCGATAATTTCGCTCAGTGGGAGGGGGACTGTTTCCAAATAAAGGTAAAAATTAACGTGTTTTTACCTGTTTTTTCCCCAGCGAGGGAGGCCGGGCGCTCTGCCGAAACCCCCTCCCCCCCCCCCCCCCCCCTGGTGGTCGCCACTGCCCATGCACCCTCCCCGCTCCTCTCCTTCTCTCTGCTCTCGCTTCTCTCTCTCTCTCTCTCCCTCTTTTGACCTTCAGAAGAGACATTAACCATGTAAACTGATGAGACAGAATAACGAGAAAGCCAGACCAGCTACTGTATTTCATCAAAGTTATGTCCAAAGTTTTGCCATCAAGAAAAAGATAAAGGCCGTTCCCCTCCAGATCAATGTTTTAAAAGTAAATGAACTTCCAGACAAAATGTTTTTCTGCTCTACAAATGGCTATATTGCAACGTCTTTATGTTTGTGACTTCAAGCTAAACTTTATATCGCTAAAATTGGTTTACCTGTGCAAGAATAGCAGATGCTTCAGTCAAAATTACACAGCTATGGAAATGATTTATTTTTTATTTTATAAAATAAAAGGGGCCCACATCAGAGGTGAAAAGGAATATTTATTTGAAGAGGCAGGGGCACTATTTAAAAAGGGTAAGCGGTAAGTGTAAAAAGTAAATGGGAGCACTCTTCCTATCTAAAAAAATAGCATTTTGGGGGCACTTGTAAAAGTAGGGGGTCACTGTGTAATCGCACATCTTTCTTACAATCTCTCATAGGCGACTTCCATCCTTCTCACAAATATACTACCACCTATATGGAATGTAAGATCAAGGGTGACGAATCTTAAAAGCTCTTTGCGCTGGCCTATCATGACGTTCGTATTAAAGTTGACTTTGATTTTCATTTCACGCATTCTCAGTAACTAAATAGTATTTAATTCCGAGCAGTTCCATTTTACCACCATATAACTAACTCGATGACATGGATTTGAGAAATCAACGGAAATCGATTTCAATAGCCCTGTTCGTCACATTTTTAAATATGTGAGAATGACATTTACGTACTAAGTTTCCGTAGCGTAAAGATTGGGGTATTATATTTGTTCCCTTGACTTTTTTCTGGAAAGTCTTCTCGATCGTGTTAACTGTTTTTTCATGAAAGTAAATGAGAACATGAAAGTGAAAGGCGGATATGGGGCGGTTACCTATCCCCCATGTTGACACCCCCCCCCCCCCCCCTCCCCTCCGCCTGCATTTGTCAACTCCTTTTTCCCATTAAAAGTTTAACGCACTTTTTTCGTCCTCCCAATCCTTCTTATGTTTACCTGCTTTGTGATAATCATTATAATTGTCTGAACGTTAGTGTTTGTTTCTATTCATCCCTCTCTGTCTCTTTCTCTTTCGCCCTCTCTTTCTTTTACTCTCTCTCTCTCTCTCTCTCTTCCTCTCATACACACTTTCACCCTTTCTCTCTCTCTCTCTCTCTCCCTCTCTCTCACACTTTCACCCCTCTCTCTCTCTCTCTTTCTCTCTCTCTCACGCACGCACACACACACATAAACACTTTCTCTCTCCCTCTCTCTCTCTCTCTCACACATATGTTCACCTTCTCTCTCTCTCTCTCTCTCTCACCCATACACAACACACACACCCCTCTCTCTCTCTCTCTCTCTCTCTCGCTTTCTCTCTCTCACGCACACAAACACACACACGCTCTCTCACTCTCTACTCCCCACACACACACTTTCACCCTCCCTTTCTTATTCTCTCTCTCATACAAACACACACACTTTCACCCTCTATTTCTGTCTTTTCTCTCTCTCTCTCTCTCTCTCTCTCTCTCTCACACATACACACTTTCACTCTTTCTCACTTTTTTTATTGTTTTTTTTTATAAATTCCAAACAATACAAATCAATCTTAGAAATAAAAAAAAAAGTTTTTCCTTGACATGAATTCACAACATTTT
The DNA here is from genome assembly GCA_035222895.1 of Strongylocentrotus droebachiensis. Classification (NCBI taxonomy): domain Eukaryota; kingdom Metazoa; phylum Echinodermata; class Echinoidea; order Camarodonta; family Strongylocentrotidae; genus Strongylocentrotus; species Strongylocentrotus droebachiensis. Next base: position 62,114 of record JAVYIG010004914.1, read on the forward strand.
CATTAAATAGATTGTACGATTGATGAAAACAAAACTGAAATCAGTTGAAGAAGAAATTGGTAAAACTGAAGACGGTAAAAATTGTATGTTTTGTGTTTTCTCATATACATAGCTTAAGATGATACCCTTGGCTGTTAAATTGATAAACAACAGCCACTATTTCAATAGCTCTTCCAATTTCCTATTAACATGGTGAACTTTTATTCAACACAATGCATACTACTGCTCTTAAAGGGATAGTTGAGTTCTGTTTTCAGACCGCAAATGCCTTCAAAGTGCATGGTTATTGCTCTTATTCTTATCTATGACATTTATAGTGCCCTTTTAGAACCTAAAATTGCTATGAAGGTAATTTTAGACCCCAAAATGTGTGAAATATAGCCAATACGATCATACCAATTCGGCTCCACTTTAAAAAAAACACACTGACCGTTAAATAATTATTTAATTAAAAATATGTTAGTAATATGAGCAACACGAAAATTCCAACAAAAAAGCCAACATCGGCATTGGCTGAAATACAACGTAAAAGGCGTTATTTCGTTTTTTCAACGTTTTTTTTCTTCAAATTTTTCAAAATATCTAATATTTGTGGTGGTACACAAGTATTAGAAATCGTTATATTTCAGCCGTCTCTGAACAGATTTTGATCAAACAAAGATGATTTTGTCATATAAATATTATGTTCTTTCAGATTTGAAACTCAGTTTTTCATTTTCTCACAGAAAAATTATTTTGTGTAGCGCCCTCTGCAACAGAACTCAACTATCCCTTTAACATGACGAAGAAAGATATAAATTCAATACTTTCAAAAAGATTACAATTTTCACATGATTCTAGATTTACATTGAACTACATTAAGTACATGCACTTTAACAACATACTGATTAGTCACTAATTCGTTTAAATTCAATGTTTTCTATAAACATTAAAAATCAGCTATAAGATATTTTAACAATTTATAAAAGGGCCAATAAACATTAAGTTCTGCATTTACTATCAACATGATCAATGCGTTATTCACTATATACAAACTTGCTAAGAATGTACAGTTCTCCTTGGTTATATACATTGTAAACATAGTCAAATCCGTTACCGACGTTGTTTGAAGCACTTCTATAATTATTCGAAGATTTCACGAGGACGATAGTGCCTCCTGAGCGTTCCTAATGAACGACGTGTTGTAATATACAGAAGAGGTCATATACTGGTGGAGAATGAGAAAGAGAGACAGATAGAGAGAAAGAGAGAAGGTCTAACTCTCTGAACAATTGCTCGGAAAAGGACCATTCCAGAAATCGACTTTCTGATCGACATTCATCCTGGACCATGAAGACTGAAGAGTCAGATAGGGTCCAATCAAAGCAAAGACAAGTGTCCATTTGAGCTCTGGACTTCCAATATGATCAATGTTTGCTGTATGTAGCTGAATAGCCACCCAGAAAGGGCGGTGTTGGTAGGACTGAATCCTTTCAAGGGAGTGGGAGAACCTCTGCCATAGGTATTCAAGATTGATGCCACCGAGAGATATGCACGGGAATGCAATGAACATAATCTTCTCTGACCACATGGTTATGTCTAGAAACAGCTTGGCCTGCTTTTCAGAGGTATCTTGGAGGGTCTGTCCGGAGATCACGTAGTCCCAGGAGAGTGTCGTCAGGAGACCCCAAGAGGTCGTTATCATGGTAATAGCCATCCAAACACCCATCAGCTCCCGTAGAATGAGGTAGTCACGGTGTACACGTCGTATCTCGCAACACGCTGCGTCAACATCTCCTGTCAATGACGTGCGTTGTACATTGTTCACCACGCGATTGAGGTCGTGATGAAGCGACGCGCGCTCGATGTATATTAGATACCAGAAGAGACCGTATGCTACCAGTCCCCATGCCGAGGAAATGTCGCTGAAGAGAAAGTAATTTAGATGGCATTTATGATGGATGACAATCCCTGATATTGCTCTTAATATGGCCTGAGCCAACGGCCAACTGATGAACATCAACATAAATAACGGCTTCAAGAGGTGGCGATTCCTGGGAGAGCGTAGGACACGGACTCTCCGTAGCACATAGGCCATGTCAAGAGGACAGCTGTGCATCCAATCAAGACCTGGTAGGAGCGCTGAGAGACGAATCATCAAGGCATATAATGGACCGAAGAGAATTGGAAGAGTAAAAGTGACGTAGGAGATCATGTATAGCATTCCACTGGAGACACCCCAGAAGTTGTATAAATACGTGCCACCATCAACCAAGAGAAGCATGGTCAGGATAGAAAGGTAAAGAAGAGAAGCTGATTCGAGGAGAACATTCCGCCAGCTCCCTATAAATTAAATGTTGAAACATAGAATGATGAAAGTATTGATCAAAAGTTTAATGGCCGATCCAATAAGGAAGCTTTCTGCTCTTTTGCTTAAAGTAGAATGAAGTTACTAAACAAATGTGTATGTCCATGTGTCAGTTTTATAAGTATTAAATAAAACAATATAGGCCTATCAATGAATTTCAAAAGAAAAAGGGGTAGAGAAGTAAATAAATAGACTAATGTAATCAATATAATTAATAAATAAAATTGAATACAAAAAGAAACAGACATGACCCCTCCCATCCCTCGGTATTAATGTTGACCTTGTAGAATCGTGTGTCACTCAACACCCCCCCCCCCCCCCGCCCCCATGAGAACAGTGCCCCCACCCCATCCCATTGACAATACAAAGATACATGGTTGTTATACTTATCATTAAGATATATTGAAAAGTCAATTTATAAGCCGATGAAGGTTTGATTGCAGATTGAAGGGCAAATCCATTTGCGACATAGGCCTACACGAATATCTATTTTAGCCAAAATTAGACATTGATGTTTTTGTGACACTTGACTAACGGAAGTGAAAACTAATACTCAATTTTCATCTTCAAATACTTAATGTTTTGTTTTCTTGTTTAAACAAAGAAAGATCTTTGTAGTACGAGACTCTTCACACGGGATTGCCAACAAGTGTAAACGAAAGCGAAACTCAGTATAGAGTAATTTGTCTGATTAATTGCTGACATTTTTTGTCGCTTAAAATTATAAAAGGTTTTCTCCGTTTAGATGATAAAAGTTAACATCAAACACTGTCGGACTGCATTTCGAGACAATGGGTAATTGGGTTTTGGTTTCAGAGGAAAAGGGGGGATAAAATAGCTGAGCTGAGGAATATTCTTTCTTATTTGATGTGATTTATTTTCTTCAACATTTTCATATAAATAAAAAAAAATCGGTAATACAGTGCGTCCCAGAAAAAACGAAACCGAGAAGTATCGATGTTTTATCATAACTTCATCACAACCATAATTAATGAATGATACATATTTGGAAAGCTTAGAGTCTCTTCTTTCAGTTGATGCTACTCACGTGATGCATATTTCACGCATGAGTGATTAAAAGCAATTTGAAGGAAGGAAACCAAAAAGGAATTTGGCGGGCGGTATCTGAATTTCAAAGAATTTTCTGCTCTTTCATATGATACCTCAATCAAGAAAAATGAGCCAGGAATAACAAAGTTCTGTTTGTTTAGAGTAGCCCTTACATTTTCATAATTTTAACAAACGAATTCGTTTTCACTGGGTGCCTGCCGTAGCAAAAAGCAGATTTGACAAAAGACTTAACTCCGTTTCGTTGACAATCAGCCATGCATGAAGACTCTCGTCTACGGCTGACTGTCAATTTCGTTTATTGATACGGCAGGCAGCCAGTGAAAACGAACTCGTTTAATAAAATTATAGAAATGCAAGCACTACTTTAAACAAACAGAACTTTGTCATTCCTCGCTCATTTTTCCTGATTGAGGTGTCATATGAAAGGGCAGAAACTCAACTTTTTAGAAATGTGAATTTTTCTTCGAAATTCAGATACCGCCCGCCAAATGTCTTTTTGGTTTCATTCCTTCAAATTGCTTTTAATCACTCATGCGTAAAATATGCATTTTCTGAGTAGCATCACATGAAAGAAGAGACTCTAAGCTTTCCAAATATGTATCATTCATTAATTATAGTTGTGATTAAGTTATGATAGAACATCGATACTTCTCGGTTTCGTTTTTTCTGGGACGCACTGTATAACAAACATAAAATACTGAAAGGTATTTTTTTACAATAAATCATTAATATTAAAAATTATACATAATTATTAAAGAAAAAGAGAAAGAAAGATGATTTGTCAAAGCATCATATTTCATCAAATTTTATGAAAATTAATTGCGGAAGAAGGACTGCCATTGAGGGCAAAATGCTTGAAAATATGATAGCCAAAAATAAACCTTATGAAACGGATGAACAATTTTTTTCAATTCTATGTTACCGTAATGAACACGTATCATCATGTAAACCAGTCATTGTTGTCATGTCATTGTTATCTAGAAGTTTGACAGAAATATGATTACTTGATAGCTAATGGTAATTACATCATCAGTAGCACACAGCACGTGACTAAAATATTATCTAAGTTATGCGCAATATGCAATTCATAAATGTTACTTTAAAAAGATTGTCAATGATTTTGTTATTTACCCTCAGGCATTGATGAGAATGTTTTTAAGGAATGAATGTGTCAGCAAAGAAATTAATACTAAGCTGGGAGAATTGTTGAATATACTTTATTTCTAGCCAATGTTATTTTTCATTCAATCATTGAGTTATTAATGTGAATATGTATTGAAATTATAAAAATAAAAAGCTTCGCTTGAGGGAAAGAGACAAGGAAAAAGAAATGCAACAAACAATTCTTTTTTTTAATCACAAAAGGAATTTGTTTTTCTGTCACTTACTTTTACCTAATGCATTAAAGGTAAAAGATGAAAATAAAGTCACGTAATTATAACAAAAAAGTAATCACCCAAAACTCACGTTTAGAAGTTTTCTTTTTCCCCGAAGGTTCAAACTTTAACGCCATGAAATCGATATCGCTTGCGTCTTCCACGTCCGTCTGCATTTTCGTCGTGATCGTTTTCGTGATGTCGAGTAACTCAAGTCTTTCTCTGTTGACGTCCTCGTTGTGTTTCTGTCTTCCGAGGTCATCTTCTGACGATGTTAACTCGGGATGGGAGAAGGGTTTCCACATTCCGACTACAACGAGTGCAAGAAATACAGCAATTGGCAGACGGTCATCGCCATCTTTATCATCCTCGCCTTCATTTCTTTGCTTTTGTTGCTTAAAAGTAGAGTGATCGGCAACAAATGTTCCATAGTCGATCAACTGGTCAGCTTCCCTAGAATATGGATCCATGTCCGATAATTGGAGAGAAGAATCGTAGTGTGCCTTGAATGTTTTCAGAGCGAGTTTTGGATTGCTGGAGTACTGAGCGAGCTGCCGATTTTAATGAGCAAATAGGGAAGTTTAATTGTCAAAATTACTCGCCTCAAAACCGCAGTTACTTTATTATACGCTATCAGATAAAAAGGAAGTCAAAACTAAAAATCAACAGAAACCATGATTATTGGTCTGGGGGCTGCAACCCTAAAAGAAAATTGTGAGTAAACAGTTCTTTTATTAGAGTTACAGAGGTGATAATACCTTGTGTAATCTTTGTGTTTGGATAAACCGTTATGATAATCTTGGGACTTCCTCCCTGGACAGTGGTTTCGAGCAATTGCTTCATTTTTGTTACCCTTATATAGAGCTGAGACGCTATTTAATCTTGCCACTACTATAGACAGACAGAGGTGCTGTGGTCTATGGGCAAATTGCAGGGGTGTGGGTCACATGGCAAATGGTTCGAGGCACATCCACATTACTAACTAAAATTGCCTAAATTAATTTTCATTTGCTACACTCAACCCAGGTATATTTGGATACCTGGTTGAAATTTTAAGAAAAATAAGAATAAATACATAAGTAAATTAATTGATTAAAAAATAAAGACAGCTAACATTGTTTCATCTTGTTAACGGAGTATCCGTTCGTAATTAACGTATGACAAAATTCAATATAAGAAAGCAAGGATATAAATACAAACCAGTGACAGCTACGGACACCGGAAACGGATTTCAGAGATCATTCATTCATTCAATCAATCATTCAATCAATCAATCCCCTAAAAACTCTCTTTCTAGGGATATATGTTTCATCACAATTCACCCTAGCTTTGTTTCAGTATGTGGCATACGTAACATGAGGAGGTCATTCATAGATTTCATTAGATTGATATTTGAATATTCCTGCAAGGAATCAATCTAATGAAATCTATGAATGACCTCCTCATGTTACGTATGCCACATACTGAAACAAAGCTAGGGTATCCAAATATACCTGGGTTGAGTGTAGCAAATGAAAATTAATTTAGGCAATTTTAGTTAGTAATGTGGATGTGCCTCGAACCATTTGCCATGTGACCCACACCCCTGCAATTTGCCCACTAGACCACATGCAAGGTGCCTTCGTTAGCAATGTTAGAAAAAGGAGACGAGCCATCAAAATGTCTACTGTACTTATATTATAGTCGATTAGATAATTACAATGTAATTTAGGTATGAACTTGTCTCCTTTGTTGATCTATGCAAGATTCGGGAAACATCTCCCCGAACATGCCAAAAGTTCCACATTTAGTAACATGTAACCAAAACTGTAAAACTTAGTGGAGACGAGGTGGTTTGTTTAAGTGCAAATATTTGTAAATTGCCTTTGTGTTTTATTTTTGTTGTTGCTCAAAATAGAATTGTTTATAAACATTTCTCGTCAAAAGGGGATGTTAGCCTACAGCACCTGTTTGGGGAAAATGTCTCCGGCTCTCTCTCTCTCTCTCTCTCTTTCTACCTCTCTCTGTTTTGTTCCCTCTCTCTCTCTCTCTCTCTACCTCCCTGTCCCATGCACCATCTCCACTTATCTTTTTCTCTTTGCTCTCGCTTTCTCTTTCTCTTTCCCTCTATCTCTTTCGATCTTCAGAAGAGACATCAACCATGTTAACTGATGAGACAGAATAACGAGAAAGCGATACCAGCTACTGTTACAGTATTTTTTCAAAATTATGTCCAAAGCAAAGCCATCAGGAAAAAGATGCAAGCCATTTCCCTACTGATCAATGCTTTAAAATTAAACGTACTTCAAGTGGATTGTTTTCTTCTGCTCTACAAAAGTTCTCTAACACAAGCGGGAATAAATTGGATTATTAATTTCTGTTTTAGTCACTGCAATGCAACCAATGAATCCCAGGACCGTTTCGTAATGGATTGTCTTTGATTGTATTCATTAAGGACTTCTGCTCCTGTACATCGCAGAGAGTGTTTAAAGTAAGTGATAATAAATTGAAACGATGTATAGTTGCTGTCTCTGTGGATTTGACACCTATACATTCGAAGTTATAGCAGTCCATTCTTTATTATTGTTTGTTTGATTGTTTGAAAATGTCAAGAGGTGCAGCACCAGTTTGCCGTGCTCCAGGATGAATGCCAATATACAAAGATATAGGTTCACCCACACAATCACTTGCCTCACAGGCAGAGCAGGCCCTTCTCCGCTCCATCTGTATTGATCAACTCCATTTTCTCTTTACATGTATAATGCACTCTCTTTATCCTCCCACTCCTTTTCTTGTTTACCTGCTCTGTGATAATCATTATAATTGTCTAAACGTCATTCTTTCTTTCTGTTTATCCCTCTCAGTCTCTTTCTCTTTCGCCCTCTCTTTCGCCATCTCTTGCTCTTACTCTCTCTCTCTCTCTCTCTCCCTCGCACTCACTAACACACACACATTCACCCTTTCACCTCTCTCTCTCTCTCTCTCTATCTCTCTCTCATAAGCACTTTCATCCCCTCCCTCACACACAAACAGTCACACACTTTTTCACCCTCTCTCATAAACACACACACTTTTCTCTCTCTTTCTCTCTCTCTCTCTCTCTCTCTCTCACACACACACACACACACACACTTTTGCCCTCTTTCTCTCTCTGACACACACACACGCACATATTTTCACCCTCTCTCTCTTTCTCACCCACAAACACACACATACACCCCTCTCTCTCTCTCTCTCTCACACACCCACACACACACACACATACACTCCCCCTTTCTCTCTCTCTCTCTCTCTCTCTCTCTCTGCTCTCACATACACAACACTTTTACACACTCTCTTACTGTCACATACACAAACACACACGCCTAAATTGATAACATAGTTATTGACTGTTTTACCTGCCTTTGAAATTACCTGCTGTCTCCTGATCGAACAAAAGTTTGTAAGATCATAACAGTTTTTTTCTTTATCCGCGAGTCTAAGTCAATTTGAATAAAATGTCGAAGCTGGTCCCCTAGGGTGAGGCGCGATGGCTCAGTGGTAGAGCAGTGGTCTCGTAACTGGGAGGTCCCTGATATAATTCGAAATCAATTCGATGCGCTAGTGCCCTTTGGTAGAGCATCAATCCACATTACCGAGTCGCTTTGGGAAGATTTTAAGCCGTCGGTCCCCTGGTTGCTTACTTACAAGCATACACAAGCTTTCTTAGCATTCAGGCAAAACAAGGAAAACAACCAACCCTATCATATAAAATATATATATCAATCAAAACGTAGAGTTATTGTGCATCCCGTCGATATTAGACTACCTGCACTACTCTTCTATACGTCCATTCATAACCAACAATATGATCTTTAAAGAATCACGAGGTTAGGAAAAGGCAGATAATATTGAATTACGTTGTTTGGATTATATGCTTATAATAATCACGTCTCCAGTATTTTATGCTTATAAGAAAATAAACGAAAGTTGAAGAAAGGCATAAAGTAATACAAAGAAAAACTTTTCTATAGCTTTGTAATTTTTACTGAAGCATCCGATATTCTTTCACAGGTAAAAAAAAAAAAATCTTACCGATCTAAAAAATAAGCTTGACGTAGTTGTTTGTTTGTTTGATTGTTTTACCTGACTGCTAAGAAAGCAGGACTGTTTGTAAGTAAACAACCAGGGGACCGACGGCTTTCAGTTCTCTCCGAAGGACTTGGTAATGAGGGTTAATGCCCTTATCAAGGACAACGGCGCATCGGTTTGGTTTCAAACCCGGGACTTCCCGGTTACGAGACCACTGCTCTACGACTGAGCCATCGTGTCTTCTGACAATTTTCTTTTCGCTGCTCTTTTTTCTTCTAAACACACTCTCCGATGTACAAGAGCAGAAGAACTTAATGAAGACAAGCAAAGCAATTTATTTCGTACAGGTCTAATAGCAGTGGCTAATACAGAAATTAATAAACCACTCTATTCCCGCTTGTGTTAGGGGGTGGGGTGGGGACGCTGCAATATAGACCTTTGTAGAGCAGAGAAAAAATCTCCTGGAAGTATGATTTCTTTTAAAACATTGATTGTAGTGGAATGGCTTTTATCTTTGTCCTGATGGCATTGCTTTGGAAATAATTTTATTTAAATACAGTAGCTGGTATGGATTTCCGATATTCTGTCTCATTAGTTAGCATGGTTAATGTCTCTTCTAAAGATCGAAAGAGAAAAAGAGAGAGAGAGAAAGAAAGAGCGAGAGCGGAGAAAAAGAAAGAAGTGGGGAGGGTGCATAGGACAGGGAGAGAGATAGGGAAAGATAAATAGAGATCTTTGCAAACAGTTGCTATAGGCTAACATCCTTGTTTTATCAAATTCTATTTTGAGCTGAGAACAGTTTCGGAGTTTTAAATATAAAACGTTTGCACTTAAACCACTTTGTCTCCACTTAGTTTTAAAGTTTTGCTTACACGTAACTGCAGTTTTAAGGCGCGTTAGTTTTTCAATGGAACTTCCTTATTTGCTCTTTAAAATCGCCAGTTCGCTCGGTACTCCAGCATTGTCAACTCGGTCTGAACACATCCAAGGCACATTATGATTGTAGCTCCAATCGAATTATCGAACATGGATCCATATTCTAAGGAAACCGACCAGTTGATCGACTATGGAACATTTGATGCTGACCACTCTGCTTTCAAGCAACAAAAACAAAGTTCAAGAAATGAAGACGATGGCGATGACCATCTGCCAATTGCTGTATTTCTTGCACTCGTTGTAGGCGGAATGTGGAAACCCTCCTCCCATCCCGAGTTAGCATCGTCAGAAGATGACCTCGGACGACAGAAACGCGACGAGGACGTAGGAGGACTTGAGTTACCCGACATCACGGAAACGATCACGACGAAAATGCAGACGGACGTGGAAGACGCAAGTGACATCGATTTCATGGCGTTAAAGTTTGAACCTTCTGGGAAAAAGACAACTTCTAAACGTGAGTTTTGGGTGGTTCATTCTTTATCATAATTATGTTACATTATTTTCATCTTTAACCTTTAAGGCATCAGGTAACAATTAGGCCCATAGTAAGTGACAGGAAAACAAATCCTTTGGTGATTTCTATTCAAAAATTGTTTTATAGCAAATTTGTTAAATTGTTTTTTCCAATCCTCAAAACATCAACAACAAAAACAACAACAACAGCACAAAACAAGAACCGGGAAAGTAACGAGCACGGATGATTTTCACGATGCCAAATTCATGTGGCTTAAACATGACGCGGCCGGGCGGACGTTTCCCGATGCATTGATTGAACAAAATTGCTATTGAAATATCGCATTATTAGTATCATTACATCAATATAGAAATGATCAGGTCTTGACAATTTAGAATATATATCATCTGTACTTGTGATAAATATAAAGTACGTCAATAAAGATGATACGCATTACCTGGAACAATGAAATTGTTTACAAATTTATAAGTCACATGATGTGTGCTACTGATGATGTAATTACCATTTGGCCACAGGTAGTTATGTTTCTGTCAAAATTATAGATAGGTAAAACAAAAAGTCCTTTGGAAAGAATTTTCTGGACATCAACAATACTAGAGCCTGAGCTCGCGTGCATTCTTCACAAAGTGCACATTTTTGGACAAACGTTCGAAACCTCGTTCATTCGAACCGTGCCTTATGAAACCAAGGGCGGATCAAGGAATTCTTTTTCAAAGAGGGGGAGAAATTCATTTTTTTAAACTTCTTCTGACAAGCAAGCAAGCAAGTGAAAACAAACTTTCGAAGAGAGTATTAAAGGACATGCAACTTTTGTTATTATGTCCTTATGGTAGGTCACTTGAGTTTCAGAGGGGTCATGGGGAGAGGAAGGCGGCATGGGCCATAAAACTGGCTGGCAGTTACCCCCCCCCCCCCCATCCACCAGGGTATGAAATAGGGTTTACTTGCTGAAATATACGAATATTAGGAATGTTGGTATCCTATACAAAATGAAAAAATATACACGTATATATCCCATGTAACACGCTTGTATATAATCATTGATATTCCGTATATAACATATTATAATGCTTCCTCATATTTTTTTCACACCTGTCCATTATTTTACAAATAAATAAAAAACTAACAGTCTTTGACAAAAATTCCCTACAAAGTTTACTGTTCATCTTTAAATATTTAAAGAATATGCTCCCACTTTCATTTCAAAACATTTCCACTATAATGTATCAATTCAGTCTCTTATCCTACCCGCAATTCCTTTAACTTTCAACCTTTTTTATTCAACCAGAAAATTACGAATTGCACATATCAAAAAGACACATGGTCCAGATCTAGGGAATTCTCTCCCAAAATTAAATTTCGTGTTGTTTCTTATACTCAATTAAAGCCAAAGTAAAAAGTATGTTATGATCAGAATATGCTATCTCCTTAAAGTTGTTGTGTCAACTTTTCAGGCATTGTCATAATATCTTTCATCCCTGAATATATTTCTTGTATTACAATCATCATTATCATCATCATCATCATCATCATCATCATCTTCATCATCATATTTGTCCTTATATTTTACCAATGCTTTCAATTATTTGTCCATTCTGCTTAATAAATTTGGGCTGTCATATTTTCAATCAGTTTGCTTTCAATGCCAGTCCTTCTTCCTCGAATAGTTTTATATATGTTTGATGAAATATGATACTCTGGCAATTCATCTTTGGCTTTCTTTTTTATATAAGAATTATGTATGATTTGTTATATCTATGATTCACTGTTGGCAAATACCTTTTAGTATTTTATGTTTGTTATATTACAGCAAATTGTTTATGTTCATATGGAATGCAGAATAAAATAAATCACATCAAATGAAATTGAATATTCCTCAGCTCAGCTATTTTATCCCCCCTCCCCCCTCCCTCTTAAATTAAAACCCAGTAACCCATTCAATCCAAATGCAGTCCGAAAGTATAGGAAAGATAACTCATAATCGTCTAAACGCTGCAATATATTTCGTTATTTTAAGCGACAAAATAGGTAAGCAATTAATCCAAACAATCACGTTATATTGGGTTTCGCTTTCATTCCCACTTGTTGGCAATTCTGTGTGAAGAGTCTCGTGCTCCATAGATCTTTGTTTATTTTAACAACAGCAAAAAAAAACAATATTATGTGTATGAAGATGACAATTGAGTATTGTTTTTATTGGTATCACTTCCGTTTATTCAAGTGTCACACAAAAACAATGTCTAATTTTGGATGCAATAGATATTCGTGTAGACCTATGTCGCAAATGGAATTGCCCTTCAACCTGCAATCAAACCTTCATCGACTTATTAATTGACTTTTAGATATATCTTAATGTCAAGTATAACAACCATGTATCTTCATAATCTTCTTATTGTCGATGGGATAGGGTGGGGGCACTCTTCTCATGAGGGCGGGGGAGGCGATGAGTGACATACGGGTCTTCAAGGTCAATGTTTAGCGAGTGATCGGTGAGGGTCATATTCTTTTCTTTTTTGTATTCATTTTTATTTATTTATTCAATTTATCACATTAGTCTATTTAAAATAAAATAAAATAAAAACTTGATATGCTTAAAATGGATTTTAAAAGAAAAAGAGGATATTAAGAGAATTGAATAATATTCAATTCTCTTAATATCCTCTTTTTCTTTTAAAATCCATTTTAAGCATATCAAGTTTTTATTTTATACTTATAAAGCTTACACATGGTCATACAAAAACAAAAAGTCTTTGGTTGATGCCCATAAGAGTCATTTCATTCTATTTTAAGCAGAAAAGCACAAAATGTCCTTATTGGAACGGCCATTAATTCCATGACCAATACCTATAGGCCTACAACAATGTTATAGGCTTCATCATTCTATGTTTGAACATTTACTTTACAGGGGGCTGGCGGAATGTTCTCCTCGAATCAGCTTCTCTTCTGTACCTTTCTACCCTGACCATGCTTCTCGTGGTTGATGGTGGCACCTATTTATACAACTTCTGGGGGTTATCCAGCGAAATGCTCTACATGATCTCCTACGTCACCTTTACTCTTCAAATTCTCTTCGGTCCATTATATGCCTTGATGATTCGTCTCTCAGCGCTCGTACCAGGTCTTGATGCAATGCACATCTGTCCTCTTGACATGGCCTATGTGCTACGGAGAGTCCGTGTCCTACGCTCTCCCAGGAATCGCCATCTCTTGAAGCCGTTATTCATGTTGATGTTCATCAGTTGGCCGTTGGCTCAGGCCATCTTAAGAGCAATAACATGGGCGGTCATCCGTCATGAATGCCATCTGGATTACTTTCTATTCAGTGACATTTCCTCGGCATGGGGACTGGTAGCATACGGTCTCTTCTGGTATATAATATACATCGAGCGCGCGTCGCTTCATCACGACCTCAATCGCGTGGTGAACAATTTACAACGCGCGTCATTGACAGGAGATGTTGACGCAGCGCGTTGCGAGATACGACGCGTACACCGTGACTACCTCATTCTACGAGAGCTGATGGGTGTCTGGATGGCTATTACCATGATAACGACCTCTTGGGGTCTCCTGACGCGACTCTCCTGGGACTATGTGATCTCTGGACAGACCCTTCAGGATAACTCTAACAAGCAGGCTAAGCTGTATCTAGACATTATCATCTGGTCAGAGAAGATCATGTTCATTGCTTTTCCTTGTGTATCGCTCGGTGGCATCAATCTTGAATACTTATGGCAGAGGTTCTCCCACGCCCTTGAAAGGATTCAGTCCTACCAGCACCGTGCTTTCTGGGTGGCTGTTCAGCTACATACAGCAAACATTGATCATATTGGAAGTCCAGAGCTCAAATGGACCCTTGTCTTTGCTTTGATTGGACCCTATCTGAGTCTTCAGTCTTCATGGTCTAAGCTGCATGTCGATCTGAAAGTCGATTTCTGGAATGGTCCTTTTCCAAGCAATTGTTCAGAGGGTTAAACCCCCCATCTTTCTTTCTCTCTCTCTCTCTCTCTCCCTTTTTCCTTATATTCTCCTCTTCTTCTCTCTCTCTCTCTCTCTCTCTCTCTCTCAATTCTCCTCTTTTTCTCTCTCTCTCTTCCACATCCACCCCATGTATTTGACCTCTTCTGTATATTATGGCACATCATTTATTAAGAACGCTCAGGAGGCACTATCGCCCTCATCTTCGAATAATAATACCAAACAACGTCGGTAACGGATTTGACTATGTATACAATGTGATACATTATAACCAAGGAGAACTGTACATTCTTCGCAATACAAGAAAATTTTGTATAATCAATGATCATGTTAATAGTAAAGGCAATGCTTAGTGTTTATTGGACTTTTTGTAAATTTTAAAAATATTGTAAAGGTAATTTTTTTAATGTTTATAGAAAACATTGAATTGATACGAAGTGACTCGCCAATGTGTTGTGACAGAGCATGTGCTCTTTAAAGTTCAATGTAAATCTAGAATAATGTGAAAGTTGTATTCTATGTAAGTTTTGAATTGATATCTTTCTTCATCATGTTCAGAGCAGTAGTACATATTGTGTTGAATAGAAATTCACCATGTTAGTTTGAAATTGGAAAAGCTAGTGAAATAAATAGTCGCTGGTTTTATCGATTAAACATCCAAGGATGTCGTTTTAAACTATGTAATGAGAAAACACAATAGGGTTAACATACATTTTTACAGTCTTCAGGTTTACCAATTTCCTCCTTTTCATATTTGACTTGAGATCGAAAATATATTTGTATCAATTGCTGTTGAGCTTCAAATATTTCTCTACTTTAACTATGTCTAGGAGCTTAGACGTCTACGCGATAAGAAATTTTTAGAATATAAGAAGATAGATAGAAATATAGAACTCATAAAACAAGAGAATGTTTTCATTAAATAATCAATGCTTTATTGAAATAATGATGTTTGACTTGAAACCATTGTCCTATACATTTATAATTGTATAGCCTTTATATGGAAACATGCGCTGTGATTTGATTTGTGTCGATACACACAATATAATGCAGTGTATAGTTTAGTATTATAGTGATAGTAGTAAAGATATTCATATTGATATTCAGTTTTTGCGTAGCGCATATTGCAATTTGACTCGAAAAATGAAAATTATGAAACCCGGCAGCCGCCCACAGAGCAGTACACACGTGGCTATCTGACAACATAGCCTGCTCAGCACATGCCTTGTACAAACAATTCTGATAAATAAACAGCGCCTAATAAGCTTTTACATAAAAAGAGGAGGCTAAATTCTTGTTATTTTTTGATAACATGTTATTTTATTCACTTATCTGGCCGCCAGATAAATGAATGGAAATACATTTTGTCAAAGAAACAGAATCTTTATAAAAACACCTCAAATTCCAATATCCCCAATGTCATAGTTAAAGGTATTACAAAGTTTTGGTATGGGGTCATGAATTTGGTTCAAATGAACACATTGGAAGCATATGCGATCCTACAATATTCAGTGATCGCTGTCGCGGTTGAAATCGAGTCTAAAGTTATGAAATTGTAAATAATAAACTCTTTATGTTGTATAGCTCCCTCTCAATGTCAAGATATTGATTCAGCTATAAAACAATGTTTCTTGACTAAAATCGACCGATTAGCTATTCCCGTTTGGAAATTATATATCGCAACTAATATTCTGAGATTTTCATGGTCGCAGCTACCATTGAACGGCCGTAGGCGCTATTTGAAATTTTACCGGGAGCACCGGTAAATTTTTATATTCAATTTTTCTCGTAAGCAGAAGTGCTTTAGGGGCTAAATTTTCTAGTGCTTATAAGACATCCACAGGGGCATCCAAATATATCGAAATTGTAAAGAATCACTATCCACCCAATTTTCATAATTTCCCAAAACTTTGTATTACCTTTAAAGATAGTTAAGATTAATATCCCCAGTTGGCACGTTTTATCTGTATGCGTGTATGTGTGTGCGTGCGTGTGTGTGTGTGTATGTGTGTGTTAAACATGTAGGTATACTTTTTATGAGTGATGTACCTGATGTTATGTCGGACCTTTTATCTCTTATTGGTAATTAATTTGCTTCAAAAATAGAAGTTAACTTTTTTATCAAAGATATATTTCAATTTTTGTTCTGTACAATAAGTGTTCAATATGAGAAGTTATCATCCATAGGTTAATTCGTAATACTAATACTTAATTTGCTCGATCTTCACTTCTTCCCCTTTATACCCTCACTTACTGTACTTTTCTCTTCTAAAGATTAAGATTCCTTTGATTCAATATTACTGTGTCACAATAACAACATAAACATTGCAACATGACATAACAAAGGAACCAATTAAAATCATTTGTAGATGTGAACATCAAGGTAGCGTGGCCGAGCGGTCTAAGGCGCTGGTTTAAGGCACCAGTCATTTCGATGGCGTGGGTTCGAATCCCACCGCTGCCATAATATTTTTAAAACTGTTTGGAAACATTTTGCATTTGATATAATACAGATACTATCTGTTTTTTATACATATAAAAAGGGAATTCGATTTTCCCAAACCGTTTTTGTTGTTGTGTGCATGTGTGCGTGTGTGTGTGTATATAGCCATGTAAAACCATAAATGCTCACTTCACCTGAATTGAGCTGTAAAGCATTTCCAAGGTAATATAATATAGCGTGTTTAAAAAAAAAAGTGTACAAAACTTTGGTAGCTCCTAATTAAAAGTCATAACCAATATGACTTTGAAATCTATTTCATGATGAAGTATAAAGCTACTTGTTTTCTGTTAATTAATGATACCCCCATCATCATCTGCCACGGGTGACTGAGCACAAGGGATTTTAAAAGTGTTGTAAAAATCGCCTTGGCCCTTATTACGTGTAATAAGTTTGGGCTGATGGAACGAATTTGGCGTGGGTCATTTATGCATAATGCTTCTATAAAAAGTTAAATTATGCCTCGTGCTTCAGTGTTTCATTGTTGAAAATGATGCGATGAATAGGTTTTCACAGAACCTTTTTTCAATCCATAGGATAACCTTTAAATACTTTGAACAGCCTACTAACTTCTTGTCTCATGATATCTAAGTTCTCTCTCCAAGTAAACAATAATATTAAGCAATTAACCCTAACCCTAACCCTAACCTTGCTCAAACGTGGTACAACAGGATTTTAACAATACTTTTTGAAAATTCTGGTGCTCATGCAGCCATCCGTGGCAGCACAATTATAAATATGGTGTCATTAGAGTTTTTTTTAGAGAGGGAATTAGCTACGTAACCCTTTAACGTAGAATAAGATCCAAGGTCACATAGGTAATAATTTTTGAATTAAAAGCTACCAAATTTGGGTACACTTTTTTTTTGTTTTACGCACTTTATATAATATTATAGGGCCTATATAAAGGGAGAGATATACATGTATAAATTATAATATTTGATATAATATAGGCCTAATGTAATAATATTGTAAGCATATCTATGCTGAACAGGCGTTGCCGTGAGTATTACCTTAGAAGTAAATATATATAATTTTTCTCTCTCTTTCCCTCCCTCCATTTTTATTTTTCTTGTCCATCTTGCGCATTCTCTCCCTCTCTCTCTCTCGCTCTCTCTCTCTTTCTCTCTCCCTCCCTCTCTCTCAGTCTATCTCTCTTTTTCTCCCTCTCTCTCCCTCTCTCTCTCTCTCTCTTTCTCCCTTTACTTTCTCTGCAGCTCTAGCTCCCTCTTCACTCTGCTTTAAAAAAAGCAGAAACAAGTTGCAAACCATCCAGAGACTCCTAATAAATTGCGTTTAATTTTACTGATTAATTAATTATATCATTACAAATCTTTATCCTCAGTTTTCTTTTGTATAAGTAATAGTATAACTGATTTTCTTATAAAATTAAAGATATGGCGTATTATATTCAATACTGAATGAACGCCATTAAACTATTACCTACAACAACCTCTTCACTCAATCGCGATCACATGACCGTAGTGGTCACATGATCGTTGTGTTTTCATATAGCGAAGTGGAGTTCGAGTGCATACCGTATGTTGCCTCGATTTAGAAATTAGAGACAGAGTTAGAATTCTAGGCTATTTGGAACCTTGAAACATGGAGTTTCTCTTTTTTGTTTTCTTGTTACTAATCGGGACATTGTCCACTTGCTTAGGATCATTAAGTCCATCACGACTATGTGTGATAGAAAATCGGGTTGGAACCCATCAGGGAATGCTTGCTTTCCGATCGGTTACTCCAGTTGCTGTGCAGATAAGCTACGGAAATTCGGAGTCTTCGTCAGCCGGATGGAGTCCGTGGAAGACGCTTGGTGCTCCGCTGGCCAGTCAGCCGATGTCCAATCCGGTGTGTGAGCACACCGATCGGAATCAAACTCAGGTTTGTCCACCCCTAGCTCGTTGTTTCGTCTTTAGAAAAATGTCATAGGGTCTATTATACTTCTTTTGAGTTTTGATGCACATACAAAAGTTTTATTTGCAAGAATCTCCTGAATTGAGAAGGAGACAAATGAAAAGAATTAAGAAGAAGAAGGAACAAAAAAGGAGAAGTAGAAGGAGGATGAGGAGGAATTAGGAGAAAAGAAGAAGAGTATGATGATTATTAGGTCTAATACTAGTAATAATGCATATATCGTGATTGTTGCAGTTTAATTTCATTATTAGATCTAGAATGGTTTGGATGGTAATCCAAACAAATACTAGTATTACTAGACTAGAAATAGAATGGAAAGGGACAAGTACATGTACAACTACAAGCAGTGAGAGAGGGAGAGAGAGAGAGAGAGAGAGAGAGAGAGATTGTTTCAGATGATAGCTTATGTACAGTATCATAATTATGATTATAATTATATCATAATTATTAGCTTGCAAAGCCGAGGTGTAGGACAAATGTAAGGAAGAACACATTTATGATTTAGTCACAGAGTGATTGACGACTGGAACTCTCTGCCTGAAGTAATAGTTCAGGCTCCCACCATAGACACCTTCAAATCCAGGCTTGATCGTTGCTGGAAGGAACAGTGTCATATCTCTCAATACTCAAACTGATTTCTTTAATTTCTTTGCTCCTGGGACATTGTACATGAACATGGTACATTGTCCAGTCAAGATGCAACCTCTTGCCCCTCTGCCTCCCTTAAAGAGAATTATTATTAAAGAGAATGAGTACAAGAAGATAGACCAAGAAGATAGACCAAGAAGATAGACCAAGAAGATAGACCTGGAAGCTCGACTGCTGTCTCAGCATTCTTCCAGTATTTGCGGTAAAGGTAAAGGTAAAGGTAAAGGTAATTATAATAGCAGATTGAATCCCTTTCGATTCTGAGCCCTGATTTAATACCCTGCTTATCTTTGGAAAGCAACAATGAGCAGGGTCAGACGCTTGCAGTCACATGATGATTATTACTTACAAAATTGTTAGCTTGCGCTGTATTCTAGGTACCGGGCACTCCAGCAAAGCATAGAGAGTCAAAGCTAATGCTGTGAGGCAGATATTATTAGACCCATACACAAATATACACACCACACAATATCGCATAGACTCTACACAATCATGTCGATGTAGCTGTAAGCAAAGTTTGACACTAGACTTACAATTTGAATTTTTAAATTATTCTTTTTAACATTAGTAAGTTAAAAAAATTGTATTTTACTGCTATTTAGGTGTCATCAATTGTCACTAAAGTTCTGATTTTGAGTGAAATCAGTTGAGTTTTGTGTAGTGGTGTTTGAAATGTTGAGAATCAAAAGCACAGCTTTTACTACACAGCCAGGATAGTGATGCTCCTACAGTGTATGTGTGGGTACCGGGTAATGGTAAATTTGGAAAGGATTAAAAAGGATTATTTTAAGGATGGTTAACTTGATTGCCACAGGGATTGGTGATGAGGGGTAAGGAGTAAGATAAGTAAGTTCAGGGCCAAGATCTATGAAGATCTAAATTAATGTACTGTAGATTCTACTTTACCTTTACCCGAGATTCTGGAAGAATGCTGTGTTCTCAGCAGTCGGGCTTCCAGTTCAATTTCATTTTCTTCCTTCTCGTAGTTGGGTGTCTTCTTGGTAAGTTTGTCTGGCTAAGTTCTGCGTCGGGCATTCTACTCATATGGGGAACAAAAACGCTTGTCCTTCCATACTCGATCCAGTCTGGCTTTAAAGGCATTCACCGTGGTAGCAGTGACTACCTCTTCAGGAAGTGTGTTCCAGTCATTGATGACACGTTGGCTGAATGCATCCTGCCTAATCTTCGTTGAGCATCTTTGTTTTACGATCTTTAGACTGTGGCCTCTTGTGTTACTTTATTGTGTTTGAGTAAAAAGTGAGCAAATGCTTTAATAGGAAGCTGGTATACTGACCTGTTTCGTATTGGAACTGTGTGATTCCTGTACTAAACCTATGGGGAATATGACAAATAAGTAGTCAATGGGTCAACTTTATATGAAGGCTTCTGGAAATGAATTTAGGTCTTCAAGTAAGCTTTGAGTACAGAATTGAGCAGTAACAGTTTGCTTTAATGACTGTCAATTTTAAAAGCAGATTATTCAGGACTTCAGGTGATGTGGTAAATTGTTGTTGCAATTTAATTGGCAATCATTCGGACAGATAGCTTTGGTTTTAACACATCAAAGCCTTCATTACAATATCTGATAATATCACTCTGAAAATGAAAGAAAGAATAATAGAGTACTGACATTACTACTTGTAAGTAAAAGGTTTGCAACTTCTTTGTGGGGAAAAATGGTCCTGTAGAGGAACTACATGTACACTAAAAATAAATCAGTGGTTGAATTAATTATCTTGAACTTCCATGTAGAGGTCAGGGGCTTAGCCACAGAAGGTACAGGAGATGTGACGCTTGACACCCAATCAAATGACATCAGAAGAAAGGGAGCTGGCAAGGACATTGTTAGTCCAAAATCTGGAAGGTGTTATTTTCTTTCGCGGTCGCGATCTCTCCCATCCGCTACCTGCTGCGAGTCTTTACCTTTACCTTTACCCGAGATTCTGGAAGAATGCTGTGTTCTCAGCAGTCGGGCTTCCAGTTCATTTTCATTTTCTTCCTTCTCGTAGTTGGGTGTCTTCTTGTCAAAGATGACATGGTCCACAAATTTGTATGCGTCGTTAGTAAGCCCAGCCTAAACACATTTTTTTTCTAGGCATAGAAATTTGGGGATCTTATCATCTTTGGCTTGCATCAAGTAAAAGGAGATCGTTTAGTAGGTGATCATCCAATCAATGAAAGTTAAATCAGCCAGATTCTGGACTAGGGCAGTGTGGAAAGAAGATGATACAGTGTATGACATACTTCCTCATACGATGGCTGATTTGCCTTTTTCTCTTGCACTTTAAACACCAATGCCCCACCCATAACATAAGCGCCCCTATAGTAGCTGGACTCTTCAAGGTAACAATGTCAAAGGTTAAGAACTAAATAAATACAAGCTTGTAAAATTGGACCCCAAATATCTAGTTTCAATCATTTAATGGTTCATAGTCATTTAACTTCTTGATTAATTGTTTCCATAGTCTAAACTATTATGATTATTAATTACATGTACATGTAGTTTGGCCTGTAGAGTTACTCTATAAGCAAGATGAATAGTATTGAATTAAGAATATACATACCTGGTACGTGTACACTGTATGTGCTGGATGATATATCCGTGTTTCCATCTCACTACGCCATTGTAAATTCACTACTAGTACTGTGTATTATCTATTTGTGTATTACGGTATATTTTCTATTGTATTTTGTTCATGTGCTCTATGTAATGCCGACAAACTGAATTTCCAAATGGACCAATAAAATTAATCTGAATCTGAATCTGAATCTGAATATACAGTATCTCAATGTAATTCCATCATAACTTTGTGCCGGTCGATGCCCACCAAGACATTTTGTCTCCTTGCTCTTCTCTCTTCTAGATCTTTGTGCAAGCCTCCAATGGACAGGTCTACAGTGCAGTGCAAGATGCTGTAGAGTTCTTGAAGTTTTCTTCATGGAAGAAGGTTGGTTCAAACCTTATCCCTGCCACCCAGCCCAAGCGATCCGTTCTTGTTGATTCTGTATCTGCCTACTGGTATGGCAAAGAGCTGATGGTCTTCGCTCGCTCAATCAGCAGCAATGCTTCACAGCTGTATTGGTGTAAAGGTATCTACTCAATTATCATTAAATTGTTTGGTTATGCACACCAGGCGCGGATCCAGGATTTCTTAGGGGGGCCCAAATTTGAAATCAATTTGAAATTTAGTGTGCTGAAACTTGAAAATCGTGCCGGCCGATATTTCACTCGGTGGGCCCCCCCCCCCCCCCCCCCCTGGATCTGCCACTGATGCGTATGCACACACTATCCTTCACCATCATCCTTACGTAATATTAAACCAAAACTTCTCTGACATGACTTCTGATTTCCCCAATTGGTAACATTGTATATCAAGGAGAAAACCTTTTCTTGATGTTGTTCTTCTTCTGCTTTTTGTTCTTATTATAATTATTATTTGTAGACTTAGTAGTCAGTGAAAACACGGGTGCTCAGGGCGAATTCGCCCTCGAAATGCCCAAAAGAGCCCCCGAAAATCAGAAAAGAGCCCCAGTAAATTTGCATAGACTTCAATGCAAACAAATTTTAGAGTGTTATTTTTATGCAGGTAAGCTTGAAAAGTACCTCGAAAAATAAATATTAGTAGTATTAGTAGTAGTATTGTTCTTATTATCATTATTATTGTTGTTACTGTTGTTATTATTATTATCTTTATGAATATTATTATTGTTGTTGTTAGGATTATTGCTGTTCTTGTTTTGATGCTGTTTAACAGTAGTGAAATTAATTAAATATTATAATAATTATTAGTAGTAGTAGTAGTACACGTAGTAGTAGTAATAATTGTATCATTATTATTATTATCATTAATATTATTGTTATCCTAATCATCATCATCATCATCATCATTATTATCATTCTCAAACCTTTAGGCAATTCAACCAGTTTTGGGTCATGGAGTCGTCTTGGTGGTACAGCCATCTTGGGTACAGATGTCACGCTCATGAAGAATCCTTGGAGTACCAAGTACGAAGCGTTTATGATATCACCTAGTGGACGGATACACAGGACATGGCAACATGATGCTAAGAGCTTTGCAGACTGGACTGCTATGGATCGTAAGACCAAGAGCATGTTCATACTTCTATTTGATTGCCTAGGGTACCAAAGTCTCGTTCACATAAATGGCATAATAATTATAGTTTGTTCTTATATAGGACTGCATTTGAGGACCGCAAGCCCTCTCAAAGCGCTTTACAGATATATATTATTACCCTGGTCATCAGATTCAGGCTTACTGCCATTGTTTCATTTGAACGGACGTAGTAATTCTGACAAATAGAAATGAAGCAGAGAATCTCTTTTGCCCAATAATAGTTTCAGAAAAACGGAACCTAAGCTTCTGTCATCGTAATCCATTGTGATTTATTTAATGATTATACGTCCAACTTAAAACGAGAAATAAGAACTTAAAAAGGCCTCTTTATTATGTACAATATTCACACCTGGCTTTGAAGCAATGAAGATTTTTGTTCTTCTCAAGAACAATAAACTATATATCTATCCATTGATATATCAATCCATCTATATACTTAATTTTTTAAAGATTGATCTCTATCTCAACAATATATAATTTTTCTGATATTCATACTTGAAATCTTGCTTAATAAATCTATACTGTTTTGTGTTTTTTCAGTTGCGCCAACTTTCTCTACCATTTCCAGACCCGCTGCTGAAATAATGGGTTACAGCATCTTCAATGGCAAGCTTATGGTTGGAGGGGTAGGCGAGGATAATTATATTCATAGGTGCTCCCAATCTACCTGTGATGGAGTGGACAATCCCTGGGGCTACTGTACGTGGGGCTCCTGGTATCAGACTGGGGGGAAGATTCCATTCACTCTAGCAGGGGTGCAGAACAATTTTGCCATGAGCAGGAATGTACACTTTGGGGTTGAAATATTTGGAGTGCAAGATACAACTGGACAGTGAGTATAAACCCTTGAATTATTTACTGTAAATCACACCCTTTTGCGATGATAAACCTTATTGATTTGTCAACAGCAGCAGAAAGATTTATAGGAAGAAAAAGCAGGAGGTACTAGACCAAAAGGAAACCCAAGAACTAACTTGGAGAGGAACATTAAGACCTGGAATGGAATGACGCTGCGAGAGTGTACTAGGGTGACGGAAAACAGAGATGTGTGGGAAAATGTTGACTTACATGAACAATGGCTTTTTCATTTTTTCTTCTTATTTTGGGGGTTCAAAATTGCTTATCATATCTTTTCATTATAAGTCCAGTTTTTCTGAAAATTTGACTAGCAGATTTCTCTTGAGTACTTATTTTTCTTTTACTACCGCACATGCCACCTTAACATATATAATGCATTCCCTTTTGAAGACATATAGGGTTTTTGTTGTTGTTGTTATTGTTATAAAGTATTTGGCGTCACATGTGCCTGGGAGGCACAAAGCGAACTAAATCATTGTGACCCTCGGGGTCTCTCCTCCTGGTATATTACTGATTGGGTGTGTGCAGGTGGACCCCTACCCTATACAAATAGTTCAGTAGGTTCTTGACGTTCAAAGGTGGTGACTCTCCTCTTGCCTCCATTTAACGTCCAATCCAAGGGACAGATTGTTTTCCACATAACATAGCCTGCGTCAATGAAACGGGACGGGCACGTCAACACATAGGACATTCTAGTAATGATGCTATAGCCCTTTTTCATAGTCTTTTCATTCCTGATTGACAGGTTATGGCAAGCCTGGCAGCTCGATAGAGACGCTTCTTGGAATACTTGGAGCAAGATTCCTCAGGACCTGTCTAAGGCAGCGTTTATCAACAACCCATACATCACCGTCAACAAGGGTGGCTGGTGGATGGCTTATGGACTCAATGCTAGCAATCAGGTAACCATACATACATCCATCCACTGTTTCTTACTTAGCACAAACAACCAAACAACACATTGCTCAAATCAATGCGCTTTACATCAAGAAATTCATGATAAAAAGAGTAGACAAAGAAAAAGAAGTAAGTGGACATTCACAGAAGAGGTAAATGTGTGTATCTCAAGTTTTATCTTAAATGAGTCAAGAGAAGTGGAAGTATGGGTGAAAGACAGAAGGGTGCTCTATCAGGGGTTTGGTCTGTTGGAGATGTTCAAGATTTGAAACCTTTCTTGTATGTGTTTTATCAAAAATATTTGTAAGCAATAAACAATGTACACATTTGGTAAAATATGTGAAAGTTGGGAATTCGGTATTAAGCATTTAAGCAAGAGGTTTATGAGCTAGAGGATCTGAGGCAGTGATGCTTATTAGATAGAACAGTGGTCTTCAAAGGTAGATATATTGGATTCAAGAGCAGTCATTGAGCCAGCGCCCAAGATTGGCCCCACAATTCATGATGAGACATTGATTATTATGCCTGTGCATGGAGCTTGTAGACAAATCAGCTTTATTAATTTTTACTGCATGTATAATGACTTCAGTATATGATCATAGATCTACTGGACAACTTGTCCCTACCATGAAATGCTTGAGCTTTTTTTAATGTAGTAAGTAATTTTGTCATTGTTATTGCTAAAGTAGTCACTAATATTGTTGCCCTCATAGTTAATGATATTGCTGCTATTGTTATTGCCAGTTTAGTCACTAATGCTGTTACAAATTTAGTCGCCATCGATGTTGCCAATGGTGTTGCTAATGTAGTTGCCAATTTTGTTTAACGTCCCCCACAGGTAGTAGTGATGGAGCCAGCACGATCCCTCAATGTCACACCAGAGAGTGTAGCATGGGGCAATAATCTCTCAGTGTCCTGGTCTGTGGCTGTGGATGAAGCAACCAATATGGACTGGGTGGCCATCTTTCCTTCTGGAGCAAACGATGATGAATATGTGGATTACAGGTGGGTTCATGGTTAACCCTAAGATTCTAACTTGGCTTTTGAGATCTATGTTTTACTTAGGAGAGGGGGTCATTCTGAATTTCCAAAGGGAGGTTTGTCTGATGTTGATTGCAGGTATGATCGCATGAATGATTGAAGTTGATTGCAGAGACAATTGAAGTTGACCGAGGGTTTGATTGACATTGACTGAAGGTATGATTGCAATTGATTGTATGAATGATCGAAGTTGATTGCAGGTATGATTGAAGTTGATTGTAGGGAAGATTGAAGTTGATTGCAGGGATGATTGGAGTTGATTGCAGGGATGATTGAAGTTGCTTGCAGGTATGATTGAAGTTGATTGTAGGGATGATGGCAGGTAAGATTGAAGATGATTGCAGGTATGATCACGAGTATAATTGAAGTTGCTTGTAGGGATGATTGAAGTTGATTACGGTATAGGGATGATTAAACTTGATTGTAGGGATGATAGAAGTTGATTGCAGGGATGATTGGAGTTGATTGCAGGGATGATTGAAGTTTATTGTAGGGATGATTGAAATTGATTGTAGGGATGATAGAAGTTGATTGCAGGGATGATTGGAGTTGATTGCAGGTATGATTGAATTTGATTGCATGTATGTTCTTGGAGGTCTCCATCTTGGTGAGCATCCAGTAAGAGCAAGCAGTGTATCCATGGGTTCTTACCTACCCACTGACTGCATTTGGTGTTAGTCTCATGATATATTTTATTACATGTATGTCCAAGGAGCTCTCAACCATGGTAAGCACCCAGTAAGAACAGTCAATGTTTCTATGGCTTCATTACTATGTAATGACTGAAGTTGAAGGTAATCTAAAATATCTTTTATTTCAGGTATGTTCAAGGAACTCTCAACCCCGGTAAATACCCAGTAAGAGCCGGCAATGCATCAATGGCTTCATACCTACCTAACGGCTCTTATCAGGTCAGATACCTCGTCAACAAGAAGTATGTCAGCATCGTAGAGACATGTAAGTCGTCAAGACTTCTACCATCTTAGAAAGTCAAGGTTTTCCCACATTTCTCCAATTAAATAATTATTTTTCTCTAGCTAGCAATCTGGACAAGTCTTCCTCTCATGTACTATTATTATTATTATGATCAATATATCATTATCTTATGGGACTATAGTCATTTTGAAACACATCTAGAAACTAAATCAAAGAATTATCTTCAACTGATTTTAAGCACTGCCTCAATTTCACATTAGGCCTATAAAAAAGAGATGTTGTATTGCCTTTTTGGTGCCAAAACATGGGTCGGTCGGTCAGAAATCTTGTTGTTTTTTACCTCTTTTTTTTTTTTTTACTCCCTCTTTTTTTTTTTTTACTCCCTCTTTTGGCTGATATTTCTCAGTTTTGAATGCTTTAATACATTTTTTTCTAAAAAAAGGGGGAAAAAAAACTTTTTTTAAAAGCCGACCGTACAACTTTTTTTTTTTTAAGGCCTTATAGTGGTATTGATAGAGGGTGGAAAAAATACCTGATTAAAGAGATACACTGTACTTAGTGGTCATGGGTTCAAACCCCAAGATGATACTTTATCTAGGCATTTTACATGAATTGCCCCTTTCTACCCAGGTGTGTAAATGGCAACTCAGTAGGGAATAAATGTCACTGTGGGTTGATTAACATTTATATATATACCTGTAAATTGACAATACCTGGAATGGTCTGCATGGAGGAAGATGTGTGCTGAGTTTTGTGCGGAATTAGAATAACAAGCTATAATGAGTAATTGAAAGCACTTCATGAAGATGCTATGACTAAAAGGGTTATCATAACTAAAAGATGATTGATATGAGGGACCATTACGGTTACAGTGAATGAGTTTGCTCTCTTCTTCCCTGGCCGCCATCTTTTGCACTCAGAATATTGCTACAAAAATGTGTATTTGTATAATTTTTGGCATTCTAATTTTATAATGTTGTCAAATTTCTTGAAAGTGCCGAAAAATAATAAATAAATAAATAAATATCCCTCTTCAGATGTCACATATTACAATGAATCTCAAGAGAGTGACTTGCTGCAGCTTTACCAGGGTATATTCACAGGACTCGGAGCATTCAACAAGGGCATTGGAGAATGTGTTAATGACAGTCTTGTTACTGTGGAGAAGTTTCAGGCTGCTTTTGATGCCTTTGAGAATGCACAGGTAATGACTGTTACATCTTTTTACCCTTGGGCTTGGCTTGTTAAATCACGTAGAGAAAAAACAGAAAATAAAATGGCCAGCGTACTGCTATTCATATTCATACGAAATAGCACTCGCACTTTCCCCTCTTCCATCTACTCTGCTACTCATTTCCTTACAAAATTATGTATTTTTGGCACAACATTTTTTAAGGCTGTCTACTGTGAATGGGACCTGAGGTTGCAATCCTGTGATAGGACGCTAAACGGAGGCCCCGTGTAGAGAAGAGTCACCACCTTTGCACGTTAAGAACCCACTGCACTATTTGTATAAGATTAGGGGGAAACCCTGCACACCCCAGTATAGTATGACAATACTCTGTAAAGGGGGATGTACTCCAATGGAAGAAGAAGACTGATAAGCAAGAATTGAGAGTGATATTGTATTTAATTCTGAGAGTGCCACCGAGTTTACTTACATATTTTTTTTACGAAATTTAAGTGACAAGGTTTCTATCGAAGTCCCTTTGTTCATTCTTCATCTTGGTGGATTCTGTGTACATTTCAAAATGCTCAAAAAAATTGGATGTTCCTTATCTGGTCAAAATTACTCCTAATAACAGATGATTTTAGTCAACAAAATCAAACAAGATGACCTAAAAAGTACCTCTTTTATAGAATAGAGAACAGTCGTGTGAGCAAATTGTAATGTTGTGATAAAATCATTCCCAAGACTCAAACACTTCAGTAGAAAGATAAGAAAATGTAGGCGTAGCATAGAATTTTAATTATCCTGCTGTTTATCAAGTTGAATTTTTGAAATGTGACAAATCCATTCACAAATCTTAAAGGAAAATGGCTTTTAACACTTAATATGGTCACACATTCTTCCTAATATTAGCTCTATTGTAAGTAATTATTTTTCTAAATTTGTGTTGTTAGTTTTATCAAGAGGATTATTCTAAAACATTTGTTCAACCATCAGATCTATGACGGTCTCCAGCTCCTGGGAACAGCCTTACAAGACGTCGCTTACACACTGAAGGAATGTGAAGAGATTTACATCGCCGTGCAACTTGAGAGCTTCATCAAAGACCTGGTAGAATGCACAGAGAGCGACTGTACCAAGTTTGTCGTCGATCTTCTGGAAGAGATCATCATTCTGTATGTGAACGAGTATGAGATCTACGGAGACATCAAAGGTGCGACAAATAGTTTTAATCTGCTTGAAGCTTACCAGCAAGGCGGTCTGTGCATTGGAAGGCTGGTAAAGGCATGTCTTGGGATAGTGCCACCGGGGAAGGACTATGGCAGAAGAAAAGATGTGAACAAGATCGGGCTTGAGCATCTCAAGTGGAGTAAGGTGGACATAGTAAATTAATATTTAAGGTACTTAAAGGGGGTGTAGCGTGGTAAATACTTGGACTAGGACTTCTTTTGGACAACTGCACGTAAACGAATGGACTTGATTAACGGTCAGTGAGCGTTTGTGAAACAGACCAAAGTTCTCCTCACACTTTGGTTTCAGGTATGTTGCATGCACGTGAGTCTGCGTTCTCGTCGTCTGTAGTCGTATTATACCTGATTGGCCCCAAGTCAGACCACGGGAAAAACACATAGTCTTGTCATGCTACACCCCCTTTAAATGAAATATATTGGCAAGAAGAAACACATCCAGACTGCCAAATTATAATTTATCACCCAGAAATCACTTTTTTTTTCTTCTTGAAATTCAATTTCAAATTGATTTATTTCACATCTTTTAAAAATACAATATGAAGAAATAAACAATTTATCAAGAACATTGAACAGAAAATAGTAAAATGATACAAGTAAGAAAAGATTGCATCCACTGTGATGAAGCGGATGTGAGGGAGAAGCAAAGGCCATTGGCCTGCTCCCTGTATTAACATTCTATCACTGTCACAAATCAGAATGTAAAGTATAACATCACTATCTATTACCCTTGTTTGTTCTGGATGTGTCTTTTTGTGTCACTACATTTCTCTAGGCTACTTAAATCAAATTACGATCGGTCTTCCATTTTATGCTATATTTAAGATGAAATGTATTTGGGAAACTTTAAGTTTAATTAAGCACATTTTACTTGATTTTTGTTAAATAATTGGTGCTCTAAATTATTGATAGACATGAGAAGAAAGTCTTTACTATAGAGATACAGTAGATGAGCTATGGAAGCAGTACTAATATTTAATACTTCATAACATTCTTCTTGAAAAGTACTTAATCATGCTAAATTTTTGAATATATATAATATACTAAATATTGGGCTTTTATTTAATTATTGATATATTTATTTTCTGTTATAAAAGAAGACATAAGCTGAACAACCCTAGATTAAATAGTGTGCCAATTTTAGGCTTTCTTTTAACTAGATTTTTTGTTGTCATATGCCTCAGCCACTGTTAGTATTAGTGCTGTAGTCAAACGTTTAACCGTCCGGTATCCGACCGCCCATGGCGGATTCCGTTTTCAATTGGACGGTTTTGTTTTCCTGTTTTTTTTGTTTTTTTTTAATTTTTTTTTTTTATATATATATATATATTTTTTTTGTTTAAGTTTCGATTTATTCCTCTCCACCTGGCACTATGCCTGGCAATGTCTCCCAGCTCGGTAATCGGTGTGTTGACTCACCACTCGGAAACTAGAACAACACTAAAATTTGTCTGTCATCTTGGTTTGAAAGTAATCTTTGTAATAGGTATGTAGTTTATAATAATAATTCATCCAACTTTTACACACGGCGTATCACAAGGTTCTATCCTAGTTCCTCTACTGTTTTTAATTTACATTGATGATCTTACACATTCTTCTAAAACGACATTGTTACTCTTATTTGTGACAAGTTCACAAGCACAAATCGGCGCCTTCAAATGCACCTCGCAGTTAAATGAAAGTCCTTCCCGCTTTTTCACACGGACAATTTTTTTTTTTTTTTTTTTTTTTTTTTTTTTTTTTTTTAAATCGTTTAACCGAAAACCGTCCAGTTTTGACTGGCGGTTAAACGGAATTGGAGATATCCGTGATGTTACAGCACTAGTTAGTATCATACTCTAGGATTGTTTGTCAAGCTATACTTGAGATTACAATACTGCAGAAAAAAACCTTATCATGATACAATTGCTAGATTTGATTTTAGATTCTTTTGATGTCGGTCGTTATCATTATGGACAGGTCAACTAAAATTGAAGTTTATGGCAGAATATAGGTAGAGGTTTATTGATTTTAAAGGTTGAACTTTCCATCTAACATGATATGATGCCAAAGCAGTGTGTCCACATAGTATCCAAGGGAAAAAGTATATTTCTCAGAAAAACTGAAAATTGCAGATAATAATGATGGTCCATCAAGGATTTGAAGGGAGAAGAGAAAATCGCAACAGAGACGTTGTCAGAGGAAGAAAATATAGGTGAACATGTAGCACGGAAGGCTGAAGACAAACGGGGAAGAAGTCTTGTCCTTTGAAATCCAGGAAAGGCTGAAAAGCTAGAAATTTGACGCAATTTCAACAACTATCAAGAAGTCAGCTTAACAGCTATTTCAGTGCCTTTTGGAATGCTGTTATGTTTTGATTAGGTAACCTGTCATTGTACTGTTTACAATCTTAATAATTGATCCATCAGGATTATTGAAATAGTGTTAAGTTGATTTCCTAAAGCCTCTTTGATAGTCCTACAAGGACCAAAGAAAAAAAGAAGAAGGAAAAGACTTACGTATGCAACAGAAAAGGCTGGAGTTGTGGATAGTGCAATATCAAAGTTGAAGATGAAATTTGGATATGGCTGAAATATAAAAGATATAAAGGAGTGCATGATGACAAACACGCGAGGAGGAAAAGAAGATGGACATGACATAGCACATGGTCAGAGGTGGGAAGGGATGGTCAAGAGTGGAGGAGGAGCATATAGGAGAGAGAATGAAGGGGGCAAGGTACTGGTAATGTTGTTCTCCATTATGATCTGAAAAAGAAAACTCTTGTAGCTACATTTTGTGGATGAATGCAGACAGTAAAACAAACAAAGCACATTATAATGTTAAGGAACACGAGGCTATTAGTAAAGGAATCTTCCCTGAAATGAAGCTTCAAAAATAAATCCTGTATAAAATCTTAAATGGATGTTATTCTGAATCAATGTTAAGGAAGTGAAATGCAGCTGTATGGACTTGATGATAAGTGAGATGAAGTCGCAGATATAGCCTTCTTGTCTGTTCTTGTTCACATAAGGAAAACAAATATATACATGCAGCTAAAGGCAGTTGAGGGTTGTAAGGAGAGACAAATGAATAGATCAAGATCATGATATATATATATGAGGTTTGAATGATAAGAGTAGGAAGTTATTAGTACTTAACATGAAGTAGTTTGAAGGAGAGATGGGCATAAAGAAACAGGATTCAAAGGCATTGTTTCATGAAACCTTTGTAAGTACAAGTTCTTTAGTATCAAACACCTGTTTATTTCAATTCACACGTTTTACTAGGATATCAGCAAACTTGTACCTATGAACGTTTCTTGAATCAATGCTCTGGATTCTGAGAGGAATTAGCAGCAAGAAACTGAAAGTGCAAAGGCTAGAAATGTGGTCCAGAGTTTTTAAATAAATGTCTAAGTTTGATCAAAATAACCATGCAATACTATGCTCTTGAGTTTGATGTTTAATATTAGCATTTTCCTAGCATTTTCTTAATCGTGTTAGAAAATGAGAAAAGAAAGTGCTGCTTATGCAAACAGTGTGTGTGTGTGTGTGTGTGTATGTTCTCTATATATAATTATATAGAGAGAGTGCCTCCAAGAAAAAATGAAAACTGAAAACAAACGGTAGTTGTGAACAAACTATGAGCCTTATATTTATAATTTTCTCAGTAGAGTTTTATAGAAAATGATATGAAAGTGTTGCTTCTGTAAACTACAGTGATTATGTCCAAGAAAAATGGTGATTGTGAACAAGCCGTGAACTGTATAAATATAATTCCATGTTTTTATAAAGAAGTTATATGCTTTTAAATGATAAACTGTTTACATATAACTATATACACGCTTCACTGAGCAACATTATCATGGAGCTAAAGCTACGGTCACAAAGGTTTGTACAAACGATTATTTTGTACGAATCTCCGTTTGTCCATTGTCTTCCCGAATTTTCTTTGTCTAAAAATCGTTGGTACGGCATTCACAGCAGTTTGTAAGGGCATTTGTGACCAAGGCTTAATCAAGACTGGAATGGGTTGTTTTGCAAAGCCATTGTGTTGCACAAAGCAATCCTTCCTTCAATTGGTGACTCTTTCTGTGTAAGTGTGTGTGTGTGTGAATGTCTCTCTCTCTCTCTTCCCCCCCCCCCCCCCCCCCTCTCTCTCTCTAGTTCATGCCAATTGTGAGTAATGGGACACATCAATAATTCAAATAGCATACAAATAGTTAATGAAAAATAACAAACTAATTGCATGTTGTTTATTACACTTAAATGAACGTAGACTATATAAACTCACGAGATGTTTATAAAATTCTCTCCCAACTTCATTGTATTATCGAACCATCATCGTTATTGTTATCGTAGAATTAAACATTAACGTTTGATCTGTGATAAAAAGATGAAAGGCAATATTACCTAAGTAGTGAAGCAGATAATATGAGTACCAGTATGAGATTTTCAGAATAGCACTTGCTATGATAACAATTAAAATACATGATGGCAACAATATATTAATGCTAAATATATTAATCATTGCTGATATCGTGTCAAAAATAATATCACAAGGAATTTTCAATCGTTTCACACGTAATTACTGTACTTCTATGATAAATTTCATTTATACTATTCTCATTCTATTAAAAAAAATCAAAGGTTTAAAAACACTTCATCATACAAAAGTAATTTACCAATTGCACTTTAACAAGATGTAAGAATATGTTGCATAATGTTCATCACTTCATGTAGTAATATATAAATAACAAAATATAAACAAAAAACATGTAATAAAAGGATTTTTATGGCAACTTTTAGTTCAATGTAAAAATGAAATTATTGTAAGAATGCTCTCTAGGAATGTTTGTAGATTGATACAAAAAATCGAGCACTTTATCAATATCATATGACAGTGACAAGGTTTGACAAGGAATTCTATAGGAGTTGACTGCCTTGCTAACTACTACAACTTAATTTTTGCATCTACAAATGCTCCTATTCATAACACTGTGTTCATACATATGTTGAGAAGAAAGAAGCAAAAGTGATTTAGTTTATATTTCCCAGGTTTGATTTGCACTCTAATAGCTTGTTCAGATATGATATGGTACTAAGTGTAACAAAGGTCAAGCTTGTATTCACTGAGCTCTGTGTTGTAAGGTACACTTACCTGGTACATAATTTATTTATTTTTATGCAGCGATTTACCACTGCATATCGAAAGGATCGGCTCTAAAAGGACACAATCTGTCTAGAATCCAGACTAGAACTTGTTTCAAGTTGAATCACCTTCCTGTTTTTAGTGTTGTCATGGAAAATAACTGACAGGAAACAATAATCAAGCTGATCATGATAAGGCTTCTACAGAACAGGTAGCAACAATACAGATCACAGATTATCAGATAATGGCTTGTCAGACAGGTCAAAAAGAACAGCTGGTATGACAAAGAATTTGCTCGTAATATTTCAACAGCCCCATTTTGGTGTTTACAATGAATGCATGCTTTTGATGGGGTAATGTTTGTAAGGGTAATTAGCTTAATTTATAAATTTAATTGCAATTATTATGAAATGAGGAACCCATTCATGGTTCAGCCTGTTTCTGAGCATTGGTCTGAGCATCTGTCATTTCTTGGGCGATTTGGTCCACCTTCTTCTTGAAATCACCAGTCGAAGTGGACAGGAGACCCAGGACACTGTCAAGCTTGGTCAGATCAGGCCGGGTACGACTGAACTTGAACTGCATGGGGTGGATACCATCAGCGGTCAGCTGACTGACCATCTGACCCTCAGCGTGCTGGCTGTGAAGGAAGGAGATGAAGACCAGTTTGGCATCGCTGTACACCTCTTCCCTGTATTTCTTGAATAGTGCTTGGAAGCTTCAGGTAGAGAAAGAAACAGAGTATATCTTGGTATTCGGTGCATAAAATGTACAATGATGTATAATCAATGAAAAAGATAGAGGCAACAGCTATGCATGTGTGCCAACATGTATGCATTTAGATAATTAGTTGTTTAGAATGGTCTGTGAAAAATATTTAGCACACACCTAGCCAGTGTGTTATGAGACAATTGAGCTGAAATTGATAAAGGATGGACATATAACTAGTAACATAACGCCAAAGACAATCTATGAATCTAAAGACTGTGTACATAATACACCTCCACCTCCACCTCCACATTATTTTATATCTCTTATATTTAGACTCAGAACCATTTGGTCTGTTTTTGATGAGATAAAAAAAATGATGTAACTATTCATTCACTAGATTTCAAATATTTTCTGAACAATTTCCATATTCCTTTGGTGAAACAGGTACAAACTAATGAAGAAGTCCCCGATTTCCTTCACATTATGATTTTGTAAATTTGTGCATAATTATATTGCTCAACCAATAAAATTTACATCTAATCTTGAACTTACCGATAGCCATTATTTTCACAGTTTTCCTCCTCATCCGTCACAACTACGAATGTCTTGATAACCTCCTTGCGTTTATAATACGGCCAAAGACTGGCTGCAGGGGCCGTGCTTCCATCTGTCTTCAGAGTAGAGGCCATCTCAAGTATCTATAATCATAACATATCGTGATAACAATTTACTTATTTTCAAATACTTGTTAAATTCTTCACAAAAAATGCTTCATCATTCTAGGCTTGCTAGAAGAGCTCTGATCTACTCTAATGGTAATTGGACATCAAAAAGGTTTGGACCAAAGTATGGCATTTAGTAGATAACCTTCTCAGTGAAACCAGCTGGCATAATATTTAAATTGCAATAGAAGTTTTTTTTCACATTAATGTGAATATAATTACTGTTTGAGCAGCGGTAGAGCTAATCCCTTATTAAGTCAAGATGAAAAAAATTTGGTTCAAGGGTTTGAACACTTACCTCAGTTATGGTTTTCGGGATCTTTTCAGGCACATAGTCCTTATTCGAGAAGAAGGAGAGTTTTGCATCTGTGATGGCAGTCAGAAGACCTGCTATGATAGTACTGGTCTTGATGGCAATGTCCATGGAAGGAGAACGATCACCAAGTATAGCTACAGGAGCCTCCAAGGAAACCCTGATAAAAAAAAAAAAAATATCGTTTCCAGTTTAATCATATATGGCTTCAAAGTTAAACAGCTTTCACTTGACCAAACCGGAGATAGATGCTTTGTTACAGGTTTGGATTGTTCACTAAGCAGACAAATATTCTGAAGGAATTCCTTCCCACCCGGTATCCATTAACTGCACCTGGGTTAAGAGTGGTAAATGCAGATTAATGTCTTGCCAAAGGACATTGGTGATTTACTCCGACTCAAAATTGTGATCTTTAAATCTCCAGACAAGTGCTTAAAGGGATCCGGTAACTTTGTCTCAAATTCTGAAACAAAATCCTTGATTTAGCTCATGCTGCAATGGTAATTATAAACCTTTAGGTCAGTCAGGAACTCCATGACTTTTACAAGCCGATCGCCTGTCTGGTTATCAAGATATTTATGATTGGAAATCGAAACCAAATTTTGTGTTTTCCTAAAGGTTTTCATAACACTACAGTCTATTGGGGAAACTAGTATGGTAAAACCGGTCACTCAAAGATTTTGAAGCGCAATGTTTTTAGGGCTTCAATACTACACCATATCACAGACACAAATAACAAGTAGGTGCGTGCATCTCTGTTTTAACATGGTTAAACGATGCCTTTAAATCACTCGAGGACAACACCTACATTCTCGTTTTGTATATCAGTTACTGAGCTGTAAACTCACTTCATGGTTTTGAGCCTCTTTGCTGCCTCTGGGATGAGAGACTCCATGACGCAGGATCCAATTCCTTGGGTCTTCATCAAAAGCAACCTCTCGATCAGCTTGCCTGAGGGTAGAGTCACTGCCTCCCCATCGCTGATACGACGGCAGATCACCTCATCTACCTTAGGGCAATGCAGATCCTCATAGTACCTAGAAAGAGATAGAGAATATAATAATAATAATAATAATGAACGTTATTTGTATAGCGTATATCACTAACACAAAGAAAGACCCTATGCGCTTAGAAAAGAAGGAAATAGAAAACAGTTATGCCTGATTCATGAAAATAATTAATTACAAACAACAATAATGATATGCAAATCCTATACACATGTAGCTTACATGTAATAGATTGTACATTCAGTTAATACAAATTTAAAAATGAAAATTAAATGAAAATTAAATTAAATATTAAATATGTACATGATACAATAACCAAAAAAGTCACTAAACAGCTGGAACAAAATTAACAATTTACAAAAAGATAGGTCTTCAACAGAGTTTTAAATGATTCTGTTGTGCTTGCCTATAGGGATCATTAGAGTAGATAATCTTGGATTCTAATGATGAAATGGTATTTTAGAACTCAAGAGGTATAGCTGGATGTAATCATTAGGTCTAGTAATTACTTTGTTTTCAGAGAAGTATCATTAAAACTATAGTCCTGCAGTGTTTGTCCAAAACTCCATGACTGTCAAGTCTGCCAACATTAACATGGCACATATTGAGATTGAAATGTCATTGTCTCCTATGACGGTGGCAGCGGTGGGATGCAAAACCATGCCAGTAAAGTGACAAGAGCTACATTCGATGAATGGGTCACAAATGATTGATTGCACTCACCACAGGAGGGTGTCGACTTTCTCCTCGTATGATGCTATACGTTCCTTGCTCTCCTCTGTCAGATTGACGGTGAACTGCTTGATGTGAGTGTATGGAACATCCACTCCCTTTACCAATTCATTGATGTTTTCAGCATTCATCCCAGCACACTTTGCAACCAAGCTCTCACTTGGTGCTGGCTCACCAAAGCAGTATGGCAGGAACCATGGCTTCTCAGGGAAGTCCTACATTATAAACATATATATATTTTATGAAAGGAATTATTCAGGCAATTATTCAAAGAATAAACTAATTAACTTTTGTTCTTCAACTGGCATCAATATTTGTTTTCATTGCTACGTTGCTAATAAAATACACATGTCTGAACACAATATACATGGAATAGAATTTATTATAAAAGATTGAAACTACAAATATCATCAGAAAGAATTTTAGTTCAGAAAATAGCAAAATAATAGAGTTAACATAAATTGGTGTTTCTTTACCCCCTATTTCCTTACACAATAATGAAAGTCTTGCTGAAAGTTCAAAACTCTACAATTTTGTACCCACTTAAGAATGAAAGTTGATATGTTACAAACATGTGCCGTAGGTACCTTGAAGTATGAAATATAGAAAAATTAGGGAAATTAATGTTACCTTCTTTGGATTAAGATGGCAAATATCAGCCAGAGTTTTCCATGGTTCCTTGGGGTAGTGCAGAGCGTAGAATTCCAGCTGAGCACTGGTCAGACTGCGCACCCAACAACGGATATGACGACTCAGCGCTCCACTTACTGAACCAACCTGTCATGCAAATAAACACAGTAGCCAATTAAAACAAAGCAATTCAAATCTTTTTGCTTGTTAAATGGTTTATTTGTCCTGTGTTTGTAGCTCGTAAATGTATGCTATCATATTCCCTTGCACAAATTTTCTTTAGGAGTTTGATTCCACATACATTAAGTCACAATTAGACATATATTCTTAGCCCTATAGTAGTAGTAGTAGACTTTATAGCTCACTCACATAACACATACTACCTTGAATTTAAAAGCATCCTAAAGCCTGAGGCAATATAACTCTCACTGAATGCAAAGTGGAATTAACCATGATTTTTATTATAAAACTTCTATATTTCATTTGTCAAAACAGATTGTTTACCTTAGGCTTGGTGGCATTGAAGTTGTCAATATCCGATTTGACCTTTGACATCTTCTTAGGGTTGACTTTGACCTTCTCCTGTATCTGGACCTGAAGCTGCCTGAGGTGGCGCTCTTTCTCCCGCATCCTACGCCCTGCATCCAGGAGGTTAAGAGCCTTCAGGATCTCTGCCATGGTGAAGGTTTCAGAGTCCTGAAGGAAGGTCTCAGCCAGGGCGTGGTCCTTACGAGCCCATGCTACAGCCAATGCACGAACTTTAATCCCTGTTTGAATAAAATAATTATAATGATAATAAAAATAGTACTTTACTACCGCTGATGCTAATGCTAATAATAATAATAATAATATTAATAATGATAATAACATCAAGCGACAACCACAACAATAATAACAATAACAAGAAAAATAATAATTTACATTTATAAAGCAATTAATTTACATGTTGTTTCTAAGCACTTTACATACCGGTACTTAACTTACAAGTTGAATAAGTAAAACATACTAAACATAAAAATATAAACCAACATAATGTTGATAATACCTTAGCTGATTAAGACACA
Source organism: Strongylocentrotus droebachiensis (assembly GCA_035222895.1). Lineage (NCBI taxonomy): Eukaryota > Metazoa > Echinodermata > Echinoidea > Camarodonta > Strongylocentrotidae > Strongylocentrotus > Strongylocentrotus droebachiensis. Next base: position 102,010 of record JAVYIG010004914.1, read on the forward strand.
TCATGTACGCAAATATACAATGTTCAAGAACATGCCAAATAATGAATGAAGCCTTGGTTATATGATGCGGCAAAACCGCTGGCGTTTTTTTAATGATAACTTTATAAAGTATAATACACTTCACATTTCTGTGTCTCATAAAACAGAGCTAAGTGAATACATATACGACCTTTGTTGCAAGCAGCTCATTGTCATTCAGATATAGGTTAAAAAACTGCAGGTTTGGGGGGAGAGGGATTGTTACCGCGTCATATCTTAACAAACATTTTGCGAGAATCCTTGTTACCTTGAGAGACACTGACGCCATTGGCAAGCAGGACCTTCATAGTAGCCTGATAAACATTCCTGTAGCTTTCCTGCGCAGCCAAGTGCTGGTCAAAGGTCACTTTGGATGATGTGAAGAGCAACTCAGGTCGTTTCTCCTGTCACCAACAAAATGAAAGGTTGTACATAACCATATCAATTGGATGTAAACATACAGACATTTTTGTACTTTTCAAATCAGATCGTACCATAATATGTCTTTTTTTGCTTGGTCAATTGCTCATTTTCTCAAAACACTATAATAAGGGATTAAAATGTCCGATATTCAAAGATTCACTTTTACACACAATACACAACTGGGGATATTTATCTAGAAAACAATATGCAAGCATTTAAGGGTGGTATCTAACTATTACTGGAGTGTATTTGAATCTATTTCAAATAGTGCAGAAAAAAATAGACAGGTTTTTTCTTAAGAACTTTACATACATTTTTCTTAAGAACTTTACATAAATATTTCTAAAAAATCAATAACTACACTATATTCCTGCAAACTTAATAGTCATTTGATTAATTTTTCATAATTTCCATCTTCTTTCCTGGCTAACCACTCTGTTGGTGGAATCATATCTCAAAATAACTTCAATGGTATGTGGAACAATTCCAAATCAGATTACCTTTTTATTTTGAAAAAAAACAAAAACAACTTACCAAGTCCTGATCAGAAGTAGCCGTTTCAGTGAGGTTCCATATATCTGTATCCTGATCAGGCTGCTGTCCTTGGCCGCCCTGATTCCTTCCACCACCTCGGCCACCACCCCGGCCACGACCGCGTCCACGACCACGTCCTCGTCCTCGTCCAGGCATGTTTGTTTTTATATGTGAGTTAGGGTGTTGAATTTGGAAGGCTAGACTTTCATTAAGTGATGTTTGCTGTGGCTCAGGAGATTCCTGAGTGTCAATTACCTGTAGAAATCAATTATTTTGAAAATTGTAGATATATATCCTATACATATTTGGAAGGCTAGATAAATATACACATACATATATATATATATACATATATTACTACATATCTCAGTGCAGATCATCAAAGCTTGGCTGAGAGTTTAATTCAAAAGAGCAAGATATGTATTGATGTTATTAACTAATATCACATTTCATATCTTGTTAACAACCTAAGTGTATTAGTTAAAGAGCAATTGAATGTAAATATGTATATAACAATTTTGGTATCCTGTGTGTTAAGCTATATCAGACTATTAAATGAACGTTTATAAAAATGTATTTAATTTGAAAATTCCATTCACCTATTTCTTGTAAATGATCAATATTCTTGAATGATCAGTTATTTCAAGGGGATACCAATTAATTAATTTGTATTTTAGGCCTGTTTATATGCTTGTATATTTATCTATTTTGTTTTTGATGCTGTTATTTGTTTTTATTATTAGAGTCTACCAAACAGCCAAACAGGGCCTCATGGAAGACCACCAAACTGGTGATATGTGCCACCCGGCCTATCAGAAATAAATAAATCAATAAATAAATAATGTCTGGCTTGTTTTTTATGCTCTTAATTCTGGTATAGGTCTATATGGCAGTTTCACCATTTACATAACGGAAATAAAAGTAATCATAATGAAAATAATTATAATCATAGTCATAATAATAACAATAAAAACAATAGAAATACCATGCATGCATATAGACGACATATTCAACTCCCTCTCTGCTTTTCCTACGACCCTCTCGGTCGCGCCTCCCGCTCGCCACAGCGGACTCTACGAGCAGGAACAGAGGCGAGCGCGAGGGGCCCGAGGTCGAGACCGAGAAGCGAATCTTCCCTTGCAGCTGAATGCTTTATGAAAGTCAAAGTAACAACTTACCTATCAGGTATTGCAGAGGGTACTTCACCGTCAATTTCCCATCAGCTCTGATTCTAATGATGTTATCAAAAACTGGCAGAAGCTCTTTTATAATACTCTCGGACTATAGGCCACAGCAGCCGACAATTCTTGCACCACACGTTGACACACAATCTCTTGTATTGTTGTTGTACCGTTTTTTAATGACGAAATCACTGGGAAATTGCTTGCTGCTAGTCTAAACAAATCAGACCGCTATGTGAGAAATGGTGTTTCGATCATAATTTTTTTTTTGTAGGACTATTATATTTTATGATCAACATGGAAATCTCGGGAATGAATTGATTTACCCTTTGCAATTCTATATCTAGTTCATGTATAGTTATCTAAGAATCTTGGCCCTCGTTCTAGTATAAATTTGAGACTCAAATCTCATGCCCGATCCATGCAAATACATAATTAAGCATATTTATGGTGTGTCTACTTCTCTAGTCTACAGTCATAATTACCTTTCATTTTTTCATTTTTTCGTTTAGTTTCAGTTTTTTGTTTTCAATATCTATCTATCTAGCTCTCTGTCTAATGTGCTATTGATATATATATATTTCTATACATATATCTGTTTATTTTTCTCTCTAATATCCATCTATCCTTTAAATTACATGACATCATCATATGCCCAGAACTATTACACTATATTTCATCAGCACTGTACTGATCTTCTTGAATATTCCTGCACACACACCCTCTCTTATAAGCCGTAGTCCACCTCCCCCCCCCCCCCCCTGCCACCCTCGATCTTCTTGCTATCATGCACCACTCTTTCTCTCTCTCTCTTCTCCCTCTCTCTTCTCCCTCTCTCTCTCTTCCCTTTCTCTCTCTCTTTCTCTCTCCCTCTTTCCTTTCTCTCTCTCTCTCTCCCTCTCTCTTTCTCTCTCTATCTCTCTTCTTTGACCTGTCATCCTTTCACGAAATATCAAAATCTGATTCTTTAATAAACTAATGACAATGAATGAGAGACGTGAGCATATTACATAGTGACTATGATATATTGCATTAATTGCTATGATACATACAATTATACAAGTATTGAAATTTTAAAAGAAATCATGATCGCTATATATCTACTACATATTGCTTGAATACAACCACAAATTTGATTTAAATGTAATATTTTTCTGTAAATATTGTAAATTGTTAATAAGTTTAAATGTCAAATAACTAGCATATTTTGTATGGGACTAACCTTAATTAGCATTATGCTATTTCATTATTTCCTTTTACCAAAATATATTGATGAATACATTGCTGCATAAATATATTTATATCTGTATCTGAAATGAATTTTGGGTAATGAAATATCAAATCAAATATTCAGCTGATCACAAATCAAGTTTGGAAGGAAGACTTGAGATTAAACTTTTGTCACAACTAATAAGTGTCTGATTTAAATGTTCTTTTTACCCACAATAAAATTAGACAAGCTTGGTTCTATATGATGTTCTGCAAATTTGAAAGATTTTGTGACATAAAATTTGGCGGCTCAAGGGTGAAAGTATCCCCCCCCCCCCCCCCCAACTTCTCTTGTTTGACACGATCATAAGAATTTGTGTTGGGCCAGCGAAGGGACAGGAAGAGGGCAGTTGAAACTCTAGATATACAGTTCTGGTATTTCATACTACAGAGTTATGCAAAATGTCATACATGTAGCCAACCTTTGACAATAATAAAAATATTCACTTTCGAATATTTACAAAACATGTATAAATAATGAAAATGTAATAAATACTGCAGTAATTAATACCCCAATATTCAGCCTCAAATTGTGCTAGATACATCCAGAAGCCTAGCCTTTTGTACAAAGTAATAAAACAATTTTCAGTCAATATCTCAAATATACTAACTATAAATGAAGTGACAGCTGATCAATTCTTTGATAATGGGTCATCCCAGTAGACCGATAGCTAACCAGGCCCACAGCGTTGGCCTTGTGGACCTTCAAGATCAATGATTAACACATCAGTCTTGAAGGGCATCAGTCCTGTGTAGCCTCTGATAACTCATTAGCAGGCACAAAGACTGACATTATCAGTCTTGTGACCCCCCACATCCCCCCCCCTCTCCCCCTTAATCAAAAGGTAAGAAGGCATGTTAGATCACATTTCAGCCTTGCAGGGAGTCAGTGATTGGAGCCCTCAAAAAGCTGTCAGAAGAGCTGCAAGATCAACATATCAGTCTAGTAGGCTGTTAGTGTCATTGGTTGAGGCCATTTGATAAGGCCTTACAAAAAAATGTTGTATTGCCCTTTGCGACCGACCCCAAAATCTTTAAATCTACGGTCTGTTTTTTGTTTAAGTTTTTTTTTTTTACTGTTTTTAGAGAAAAGAAATATTAAAACATTCAAAACTGGGAAATCTCAATCCAAAGAGGGAGAAAAAGAAAGAAAAAAAATTTAAGAAAAAAGATTTCCGATCAACCGACCCATGTTTTGGCAACTTAAGGACCATACAACATCTTCTTTTTTTAGGTCTAAGCTACTTGACATGAAAGGTGTACAATATTGATAAATTATGTTTTACTGTCACTTTGATATTGCATACTTTGATGTTTACACATTAAAATAGAAGTCATGGCTGTATGCTTGATTCTTAATTGTACTACCTGAAGAATATTGCCTGCATTTTAAAACGCACACTATACGACTTCAGACAAGACAAGGTGCATACAACACACAGTTCAATAAGAGAATGGAAATCTTATAATAATAGTCATATTTGAGAAAAGTACAATAAAGCCATTGTGCATGTGACTTATAGTTAAACGAAGGTAATATTCCACCTTTCCTACAAACATATTGAGTTGAATTCTACCCAAATTCAAATCATTACGAACAAAACTCATTAACTGATATTGATGTTCATCTACATGTACATGTATATAATATTCACTGATCCTAAATGAGCTTATGAATAACTCAAAACCATATTATTTATATCAGAGGCATCAATAAATGGAATAAATAGGAAAAATACTTGTATAAAAAGCTAATCATGTTTTGAATAATTTGTGCTTAAAATAAGTATGCAAGTACTCATCACCACCCATCATAATGTAAGAGAAAACCCAAGAAGGATGGAAAAAGACAAAGAGAGAAAACAAATATATAATTAACAAAAAATGAAATTCTATAAACATTGAAGATTTGCCAATAATATGAAAGGTAACCCTTTTTGAATAAAATCTAAGGGACTGAAATTTGACAGAAAAAGAGTTGCGTATATACATGTATATATATTTTTTTATTTTTTGTATTAATATTTAAATGCTATAAGACATCATAAAAAGTCTGTCTTAATATCAAAGGACTGGAATTCAACAGAAAGAGAGTTGAATTTCACAAAAGTTTTCATACATGCCCCATCTAATCAATACTCTAAATCGTTCAACAACGAAAAAGAAAGGGGCTTTTTTTTATTTTTTTTATTTACATAAAAAAACCAAAAAAACAAATGCTCACAAGGGTTTTAGTCATATATATATCTGCATCACAACTTTTAAATTTATAACTTTCTCATACTTCATAGAATTTCTCTCAGACTGTCCTGTTCTCACATTGTATGTTCCGTTTCCTAAGCTTGTTAGAAGGGGGAACTTTCCCAAGGAAATTCCCCTTCATGAAAAAGACAGAAATAAATTATCTCCCAGAAATATCAGCGGCCACCATTACCAGCTGAGCTCGTAAAGCTTGGTAGCTGCAATCATTAAGCGATCCTTGAAGTCTATCGAGTTGTAGTTGCTTAGCGGAACAGAGCTGAAACCATGTTGAATGCCCCACCACCCAGCAGCGAGGGCGCCAGACACGTTACCCTGACCAGCATGGAACATAGAGTTGTTACAAAGATCCTCCCAGCTACCCCCTGAAGAGAGCAAGGCATCATAACTGTGAAAGAAGTTATAACAAAAAAGATACAGGTAAATGAGACAAGAAAGAAGTGAGAAAAGGGAAGTAGAAGAGGGAAATTCAATCTAACAATCATGCAGATATAACTTTAAAGAATTTTGTTTATTTTCTTTTTACAATTAAGGACTTGTGACGCAGACCCTATAATAACTCTTAATCCAGATACTCTATGAAAAAAGTCAGTTTGCAGGCCTGAATTTTCTTGTACATATTTGCCTGTACTTTACAGTCAAGATTGCAATAGAGAATAAAATAGGTATGATAGATCTGTATTTGGTTGAATTTTAGAAAAATTACATGCTTGGTATAGATTTAGATGAACAAAATAGGGGTTGAAGAGGACCAATTTTGTTTCTTAACACTGGCATAGCTGAGCTCTCTGTCAAGTACACAAGTATAAGATATAACACAAGGTTGAGTTTTAAACAAAAATTCTTGGGTAAGAGGGCCATTTTCTTATCTTAACACTGTCATAAGCTCTCCGTCGAGAGCACAAAGTAAGAATATGATGCTTGATCATGACTGATCTGATTCATTCATCATTCTTAGAATTAAATTTAACTCACGCTATGAGAGTTGCATCAAGTCCACTTGCGCCTAGCTCCTTATTAGGAAGTGCCAGACTTTGATAGAGTTCATTCCTTTTCTTTATGTCATACTTCCTTGGAAACTTTGGTCTCCTCTGACCGTCAGCTATGCCTCTCATTCTGAGATACTCTCTCCATGTCTGCTCAAACACCTTTTTAAAAAAAAGAAAAGAAAAATTAAAGTGAGGGGGGAAATTTCAAGATCAACAAATAAGCAAATTGTGAGAGGTTACACAAACATATTAAGACTGTTTAAATTCTGTTAATAGAATAAAAAAATAAAAGAATAATAGTACATTTGAATTTTTGTAATATTTGTTTTCTTTTCTGTGGGGGAGGGGGGGTAAAAATGACCCCCAACTTCAATGGGTCGACCTATTATATATACATGTAAATTCATATAACTCTCCATATAATTGATACTCGAATGAGTCATGTTGCAATTCTTGTCTGCCTTTGGTTTCATCAAATTTCATTAAAAAATTGAAACGAAAATCAAGCAAAATTTATTATGAACTGTATAGATCTAGGCCTATCTATTATTCTTAATCATAATAGTAGACCTACTCATAACCATCCCTATTTCAGTCATCACCATCATTATCACTACCAATCACATCATCATTATGGAGTGGTTTTGAACCAAGATAGAATACGGATGATAATTGGTAGTGATTACTGCTAATGTTAGTATGATGATGATAGTAGAGCAGAAAAAGAAGGAACAGGACTCAAAACTGTGATCTACGACAACATTGTATTGATGAGGTCACCTGGTATGTTGACATATTTTGGATGACATCCCTGTCACTGGATGCGACATATTCAAGCACCATAGGAATAGTCGTCATGAGGCCTGCACCCCACTCTCTCAATTCCTTCTCCTGGATGGCATAAGATGTAAATAATGCTGCCGTTACTCCTCCCATGTATGCTACAGGATGATGGTGTAGTATTCTGCTGATGTCTATTGCAGCTGCAACCAGATCTCGAATGTGTTTCGCTTTGTGAAATCGAAGACCCACACCGAAGCATCGAATGGCCGCAGAGCTGTGAGTTGCAAGGTCATTATAATCCTGAAATATGCCATAATCTATATCAGTTGGTTGGAGACGAGAGACTTGATTCAAAAGGTAAGTACTGATTGTTTTATTGGCCATATCAGTAGCCATACTATCCGCGTAACGCATAGCAACATCTCGTACCAATTCCTCGCCTGTCTTCCCCGTCGCCAAAGCTTCGATCGTAGTTACGGCGAACACTCCCTCCTCCGCCACGGGCCAGGCGGGTGAACCGACACTGATGGCCCCAAGTCCACCGAGATCTCCGATTACCTTTTGTTTTTCGGCACTCGATTTGGCAGTTCCCCACTTTTCTCCTTTACTACCAAGTGCATTACCTGCTATACCGAGGACAAGAGATGCCTGGAAACACTCTAGAGACATTTTGAAAACACGTCAGTTCATAATTTGAGAGGGATATTCCATAAAAACAGAATGAAATTATCGCGGTATCCGTGGATACGACACGCTATGATTTGACCGATCCCATTGAGATCCTACATTTAATCCTAGATATAGAGCACAATCACTACTCATGTACAGCCGCACAATTGCTGTTGTGCGCAATTGAACATGCCGGGCGCCATCTTAATAAGGGCAAAATCGACGTAACTGAAAAGTAAAGGGCCTTTACTAAAGGGATCTTCTGATGTAATCGAACTTAAAAAATATGGAAAATCTAGACTCTCGTCTAGATCTGTCACTTATGACACAAACTGAGATCTACATTATTCGATGTGGTACTCAAGGCCCTTGATTGAAGATAGATCTGCAATTACTTCTGCTATGCACTAAAAATTGAGATCTGAAAAAGTCAATTGTATATATAATAGTGAACCATTTCAGATTTCCAGTACACAATGCATCCATCTTGAGCAAGTAAGCCTCGATATGAGTATATATATTTCCCCCTTTTTTAATCAGAGAACGCTCTCAGCAAGTGTTTAAAATATCTTCGTTATAATTAAAACCCGAAATATATTAAATACAAATTAACAGGATTAACTAGTCATGGGGAGTTTGTGTAACCATGACATAATAGGCCTACGAGAGACTAGACGACATAGTTGGGTTATCATCTTTCATCAAAATCTTCAAGTCGAGTCACGTTGCAACATTGTGATCACTCGATCGATCTTATGGTCCTGCTCAATCTCTCTAATTCTCTTTGTTCAAGCAATTAGACATATCAACACATATTATTTGGCCAAGTGAGAGATAAAAACCCGAAGAAAATAGTATACGTGATGGATTCTTTTTTTTTTTTTTTTTTTTTAAACTAGCTCCCATAGCGTACACATAACGCCAATATAATCAAGGGAGGACGCAGAGTTTTTGCCCGCAGTAAGATGGCGCCTGGCTTAGCATTTGTTCAGTGCCACTGCGCCTGTTCAATTCTGCACCTCTACTTCAAGGGATCTCTATTATTTGTTTTTAAAGCGCCATCTAGAGTCAAGATTGAATATAATTCTTACAAAATTACAGTCATAATTATAGACGGATCCCCTTTTTAAAGGTGGAGATATCATTTTGTGCATATTATACAGGGGTGGCAGGGACGGAGCTAGGGGGGGGGGGGGGGGTGTTAAATTAAAAATTAAAACAGTAAAGCGGCGCGATTTTTGGACCCCCCCCCCCCCCCTTGGAAAAGCTAGATCCGCCCCTAGGCGGATCCAGCCGGCGGGGGGGGGGGGGGCAATCTTGAGAAAATATTTGGCGGCGAATCAGCCAGCCAGCCATTCTATACTGCTTTCATTCATAATTTTATTTTATTTGGTTTGTCGATTAAAGTATTTTCTTGTCGTTTTAAACCCATGTCGAAGTTTAAATCTTTTTCTTTCCTTAAAATGAATTGATGGGTCCTAAAATAAGATTATGCGAAGGTCAGTATAAAGTTACTATATATAGCATATCAAAGTTGAACATTAATCTCGGCTGTCTAATGAAGTGCACATTATCATTTGAGAAACATTGAATTGAATTGAAAATACGAATGAATGTTAAAACGGGTTGCATAGACCTAAAAGTCCTTACTGACTGAAATCTGGGGGTAACTATGTAAGCCTAGATATATCCATTTGTGTCTCTTTCATCTAAATTGAGATACGAAAAAACAATTATGCAGAATTTGTATTCACTTTGTCTTAATGAGGAAGTATTGAAATAAAATGATAATCTGTTTCCTGAATTGTACATGTAGAAAGGTCACCTTTTCAAGCAACCTCAATCTGACTGTATGGATGAGTGAGCACCGTGTATAGGTGTTATGAAACGTGTGGTGTAGTAAGGTAACGGGATATCTGCTATTGTAAGACACCAGTGAATAACCACTAAACCTTAACGATCCGAACTGCGACCTAGTTTCACGACAACAAAAGAAAGTGTTTGCCCCACCCTGATCTCAGCTTATATAATAAGAAAATTTCGTTCTTTCGGACGATTGAAAAAGAGAAGAGCCAGTCTAATTTTGTGCAGAGTGTCTTTTCGTCAACATTGAATTTGATCTCATTAGTGGATGTACATTCTTCACTACAAGCATTATAAGCAGTCTTAAGGAGGAAATACAGCATTTTTTTTAATTAACAGGTAAGAGAACTGAAACATCTTCATTGTAACTTTTGTCTGTATCCTTCAATAGTACATACGAAATTCAATTTTCATGAGAAAAAGGCAATAAACACCCGAAGTATGTTTGATACACCTTCTTCTTCTTCTTCTTCTTCAAGATGATGATATGCCTCCTTCACTGCTGAAGATTCCTGCATAATTATGTGTAAGTGCATGTCGCGACATGGGGATGCAAGGTGTGCAGGTGAGTATTAGTTCCAGTAAAAATGTTGCCGGAATTTAGTTCCCTCCTGTCTTTAGTTGTCCACTAATGGAGCCATGACAACCTCAAGACGTAGGGCGTTCCACTGTCGACCAGTGCGAGGAAAGAAGGAGTGAATATGTAAATTTCTCTATTCGTGACTGCATGACACGATAACAGTATAAGGACAAGACGATATTGTAGTTCTTACGACTGTTGTCGGTTGGATGTAGTGGTATATGTTGTACAGTAAGGTGAGACGTTGATCGATGCTCTCTTCTCTAATTCTGGAGGGACCAAGGTCCATCCAAGTTGACTCAGCATGTCAGAGACGCTAGCCTGTGCATGATAGCGGTTGAGAATTAACATATCTCGCTGCTCGTCTCTGGACCATCTCTAACTGGTTTAGACATAATGTTTGGATCCCAGACAGTACTCTGATCCCAGCCGGGGATCCGGCCAGACTCTAGAAAAGGACGAAAGATCGGGAGCTTGGTATGCAATGGTCTAATTAGGAAGAGTGGAGTTGACACGCAGGTTCCTTGTAAGAAAGATCCTGCTGTAGCAATTCTGCATCCTCAGGTGTCTGGATGGTATGATGCAGAACTGTATCATCAGCGAAGATTCCGACTTTCGTTGAAAGTTGGGTTGGCAAGTCATCTATGTAAACAAGGAAGAGGCATGGTCCGAGTACTGACCCTTGAGGCACGCCTAGCTGGGCCTCTGTCGGGGATATGAACTTCCTGCTTACTGTTGGAGAGAAAACTGGACATCCAGTCAATGTTATGGCCTCTCACACCATAGTATTCCATCTTCTTTAGAAGCCTCTGGTGACCGACCTTATCGAAGGCTTTACTGAAGTCGATGATTACTATGTCCGTCTGATTGTTGTCCTCCATGTTGTTCAACAGGTCATCAGTAACAAAGCCAGTCATCAGTTTGAGTTCACGTGACTTCTTAGCTTGAAAACCATGTTGAAGTGGGCAGAGGATGTTGTATCAGTGTGCATGACCCATGATGTTATTTGCAAATACGTGCTCCATCATTTTGCAGATGATACTTGTGAGAGAGATTATTGGGCGGTAATTCTCAGGATCTGTTTTATCTCCCTTCTTGTAGACTGGGACCACGTTATAAAGAAATACACCCCCGATTTAGCCTTGATGAAAGTACCTTAAGCTATATAGTATGGGTAAAACCAAGTGGTTCGACTTACACATATATTATCGCAGATAACAGCTAGCCATTTTGAGATACACACAATACTGTAAAATATCTTAATGACACATTACTTTTCACTGTTTTGACGAGTGTGTGTATATAGTGCTGAACAAGTTTGCTGAGTGAATTAATTGGTGTGCAGAAGGTTTAAAAGGAGAAAATGTATTAATTTTTTCTATTTTTGCATTGCCTTCAAGTTGGGTAGTAAGTAATTTACCTGAATACTGTCTTGTTAGAATCGTTGCCTTAAGGTGTTTTGTACCCTCGATAATAATATTGTTATACATATAGCTTACGATACATTTTGCATTCTTGTTCTCTCAGAGGGAGGTTATTGATGAAACATGGAGGGCGGCGCTGGGAAAGATTCAAAAGATGACAAAGAGAAAACGGTATGTATGTCCTCCTCCTTATTATCCTCCTCCTCCTCCTCCTCAGTCTTCTCCTCCTCCTCCTCCTCCTGCTTCTTCTCCTCCTCCTCCTCCTCCTTTCTTCCTCTTCTACTTCCTCTTCTACTTCTTCTTCTGCATCTTCTTGTTCTTCTATTCTTTTTATTATTCTGCATCTTTTTGCTTCTTCTTTTGCATATTCTTCTTCTCTTTTTTTGGCACATTCTTTTTCTTCTTCTTTTTTGTTTGTTTCTTCTTCTTCTTCTTCTTCTTCTTCTTCTTCTTCTTCTTCTCCTCCTTCTTCTTCCTTTTCTTCTTCTCCTTCTGATCAAGTTCTTTTCCTTCTCAGCTCTTCTTCTTATCATTTTCTTCTTTATGTTGATGGATACAGTCCAGCATCTGGTGTAATGTCATTCAGGTTTGAAGGGCTAGTGTAGTTTATGATTTGCATATACGACCAGTAGCGTAATGATGTAGTGAACACGATATTTTTTTTGGCCCTCAAAAATTTGAAAAATCCCCCCCCCCCCCCCCCCTTTGAGCGCCACGGGAGGGGGCCCATCTCCAAAAAAAGGGTAAAATTTACGTGTTTTTACACTTTTTTTCCCCCAGGGGAGGGGGCCCGCCCCCTGGAGCCGCCACTGCCTTTGGTAATGGTTGAGGGTGGTTTCTATTTAGGGGGATAAGCTCTTTACCCCTGTATCTCTCGAGCTCCCCTCCCCCTTCTCCCTCTTCCCCCTCTCTCCTCCCACCCCAAAAGGATAACAATACAATTAAAACTGTTACATGTTCAATCAAATTCTCATCTTCCTTTTTGTTCTATCCGCAGACTAAATCTTTGTTTAGGGCGGATGTGATAGCCTGGGCGCTTGGTGTTATCTTCATCGGTCTCCTGCTCATAGCCGTGATGTTTATCGGACGTGCCAGACGATGGGACGCTGACTCAGGATTTACACACAACACCAGCGAAACCTCGGAGGAGCGTTTCCTCTCAGAGCCATTCGTGGAGGAACCCGGTGTCATTGGCCGATGCGGTATAGGAGCCACATCACGATGGTACTACTGGAAACTGAAGCCCATCGAGGTCTCTGCTCTTACAAGGATTGTACCTTGGCTTTGTTACACCTCGCATCAACTGTTCGTCTGGTCCTGCATCTATTACGCTCAGAAGAAGAAGACGGTTTACGCCGATCCCAACGTCCCGCGGTATTCTTCCAAGCTGAATAACTTCAACTTGGTTGCTTTGATCGGAAACATGGTCTTCCATCTGATTCACCTTGGACAGACTCATTGGACTTACGATTCTCTGGCCCAGGACGTCTCAGGACCAAGCAACATCGGCTCTGCCATCATTATGCTCATTTTCATCCTAATGTTGGAATACCGAAATCGCGGAATGGCTTTCGGATGGCCATCTCAGGATGACAAAGGTAAGATAAGCAATAAGATGAGACTTCCTTGGGGTCCGCAGGCGATGATCCGCAAGTACCATGGCTATGTCTTTGCTTGGGGTGCTGTCTTTACCTTCTGGCATCATCCAATGGAGAACACCATCGGCCATGTGATGGGTTTCACGCACACCTGGATGTTCTTACTGCAGGGGAGTCTAATGTTCACTCAGGTCCATCTCAACCGCTACTGGCGTCTCCTTCTAGAGGCTTGGGTAATCATCCATGGTACCGTGGTAGCTTGGCAGACAGGAAACTTCCTCCCTACCCTCTTTCCCATGTTCATGTTTGGATTCCTCTGGCTGTTGGTCATGACGCAGCTTTTTGGATTACCATTCTGGCAGCACATCCCCAAGTGGTGTCGCTTTGTTCCTTTTACGGTTTATCTCATCATCGGGATATGCATCTACGGGTTTGTCCTACCAGACGGTGACGGACGCTACTGGGTGCGCCTAAACGAACTGGTGCGGATTCCCGCCATCGAATACGTCGGGATTCTTTTCGCTTGGTTGGTCATGTGGTTCTTCTTGTGGATCGAGAAAAAGATCAAAGGTGACAAGTACGATGAACCGTTCCAACCCCCAAGCACAGTCGTTGAGATCCTTTATATCTGTGGTGTTATCTTTACCTATGCGATCATGATGGCCGTTTCCATACTCGTTCAGGCTTTAGATTGGCAGGCCGACATCATCACTCTCTTATTGTTCTTTATGCTTTTCTTTTCGGTTGGAGTTGCCGTCACTTGTATGCTACTTCGCCAGATTATCAGGCCAATAAATGACGGAAAGGTTGTCGACGACAAATCTGCTGTAACCATGAAAGTCGAACCGGCATTTGATAATGAAGCATTTAGCACTGATGCTATCGATGACATTCTTCCTGCAAATCCACTCCCTAATGATATGAAGGTATGAGCTGTGCTACCCCTATAAATCAATGATTATAATAATCATAATGATAATATTGTTTACCCGGGGAAGCCTCGTCAACTTGAATGCTGTTCTTTCTGAAGGTCCTGCTTTTTGTACATGTCTTTGATCTCTCTCTCTCTCTCTCTCTCTCTCTCTCTCTCTCTCTCTCTCTCTATCTCTCTCTCTCTATCTCTCTCTCTCTCTATATATATATATATATATTATATACATACACATACCCTTGTTGCGGCACAAATTGTTCATCTGCACTGATATACACTCTGCTAATAAATTAATGTTGGTGATTCATATAATGTAAATAAGATACCAAAGAAGTTGCCGGGCACAATATCACTTGCTAAACGCGTTCCTAAATTCATGATAGGTTTTGAAACACATTCAAGGATGAAAGTAGATATCTGAATATATTTGAAGATATGTATGTATTCTTGCTGCATTTGTCCATACACGTACTTTCATGCATATATTATAAATGAGGGACTGGTTTGCCACGCCCACGCCAGAATAGATATTCTCAATCTCTGAGAAAGGTTGCTCCTTATCGCTTATCCTGCAATCAGATGCAGAATCGATAGGTACAAAAGAAGCCCAATTCCATTCTTGGTCGATCTATTGAATGATATGTAACTATATGATCGCCAGACATAGTAAGTTAGTTAGTTACACTATTCGCAAAACCAGATGATCAATTTCTTTTCACTTCTTAATATAGATATATATTATTTTTTTACCAGTTTGTAAAATGATATTATACTTTTTAATGAACTCTATCCAGTTAATTGACAAATCAATGCTGTATCAATAATAACTGCTAAACTTCTTCTCCTCTTCCATTCTCTCCTTTGTTTCTAGCTCTCTCTCTCTCTCTCTCTCTCTCTCTCTCATATTCTCTCTCTTTCTCTTTCTCAATCCCCCTCCCCCCCCCCCCTCTCTCTCCTATTTATCGGTCACTCTCTATATGTTTCTATTGTAACGATTTGAAATAGCTGGTCCTGCTTACAAACCGATCACCACATGATCCGTATAAAACCCATGAATATTAAAAGTATATCTTTATTGTAATATTGTAAATTTTAACTTATATTCTGTCAATTTGAAGTACTTTTCCAATGTATTACTATATTTCACTGATCTTTTTAATCTGTCACAATCAAGCAATTATTCACTTTTACAATCTATTGCAACTATTTTAATAGCCGGCTCTCGTTGCAAACAAACACGACCCGTTAAAAATCAAAGAACATCAGAGAGGAAATATTATTGCATGTACATATTTATATATATCTTTATATTCTATATTTTTACTATAATCTTGAACAATTTTTAAATTTATGTCATGTAATGTTTGATTTCACATTTATTTATTGTATTTTAATGTTTTTATAAAATTGTCAAAAGTCACACAATTCAGCAGTCGGGCTGCGAGATGACTTTAAATAAAACAAATCATTTTATAGCACTGGTCCATTATAACATGTCAATATATCGTCAACAATCATTCAGGCATCCAATATATTGAAGTAAAAATTTGTTAACTGCATGGCCATTGTGGTGTTGTTTGTACATATTTGATATGTCTAAACTTATGGTAATATCTGCTGAGTATCAGGTAAAAAGCTTTTTAATTTTGTTTGCAAGTTCAATACACATGTATTCAGATATTTCAGAAATGTTTATTACAGTGTGTCTTGATTGAACATAATAAACAACAATGTAATCATGACTAATGATATGAATCGACTATTTTTTTTTTTTTTTTTTTTTACTTTTTGTTTGGTCTCAATTTGTTCAAGCTCTCTTTCCTAACTGCAAATATCTGAATTACTAGTTATTAATCAGTTCAGTTTCATTAAGATCCAGTATTCCTGAAAGCTTACTAAGTGAGTTGAGCGACTAAATAAATTCATGTGTTGCTTTGGAATAGGATGGGAGGAAAGATATTGTTTTCATATCGATCTTTTTTCCCTATCTGCTTGTTAGATAACTGGAACGGTGGAATCACCATCTTGTAGGCAAATGCATATTCCCCGTCGGTTTGAAGTACAAATGAGAGAGAGAGAGAGAGAAAGAGAGAAAGAGAGAAAGAGAGAGAGAGAGCAGAGATGCAGAGAGACTGAATGTACAGTTACAAAGGCTGAGAAACCGAGGTAAAGAGAGAGACAGAGGAAACATGGGAAATACAGAGACAAGGATTCTGTAACAAAATCTGAAGAACTGATTTGGGTATTCATACATCCTTGATGATCTTACCGATACAATTGACATATATGGTAAACATTAAAAGATGATATCATGATCGATGCTATACATCCTATTCTCATTTCAATCACAAAACTTTGTCAGACAAGATGTAACCTTATATCATGCTGAATAGCACCAAATAAGAAGCGAGAAAAAAGGCAACTCGGCTTTCAATGTGCCAAAAGCAAAGGAGACGAAAGATTTCATGCATGGCTGATCGTCAACGAAATGGAGGTTGCTGTTTGTTGTTACGGCAGGGAGCCAGTGAAAACGAGTTCGTTAAATAATATTATGGAAATGCAAGCATTACTTTAAATAAACAGAAATTTGTTATTCCTGCCTCATTTTTTCCGATTGAGGTGTCATATGAAAGGGCAGAAAATAAAATTTCTGGAAACGTGATTTTCTTTTTGAAATTCAGATACCGTTCGCCAAATGACTTTTTAGCACCCTTTCTTCAGATTGTTTTTAATCACACATGCTTGAAAATATGCCTCATATGAGTTGCATCAAATGAATGATGAGGATATAAGCTTTAAGAATATGTGTCATTTATTAATTATAATTGTGATAAAGTTATGATAAAACATCGATAACTCCCGGTTTCATTTTTTCTGGGACGCACTGTATAATAAGCTCTTCATCGATGGACCTCTATGATTTTTTGTGTACAGCGCCATCTAAAGTCAAGATCGATAATTCTTACAAATTAGTCACATGGCCGCTTTTTAAGGGTGGAAAGATTATTTTGTGCATATACAAGTCTTTTTATCTAGATAGTGGAAGTACCCCCCTCCCACGCGCAGCCCGGCTGTATGTCAAATAATTTTCTTTAACAAAAAAAGAACATTCTCTTATCATAATACTTATAGTTCGTAATCATGGCAAAATATTTGACATACGGATGTGCCGCTCTAATGCCGGTCATTTTCACCCCGAAAAAATCCCTAAACATGTGTCCTATTTTAACACAAATATCCCTAAACATGGGTCCGTTTTTTTTCAAAATTTCCAAAATTGCGAGAAAAAAAAAGGGCTTTATTGCGAGAAAAAAATCCCCCAAAACGACCCTTATTATTATTATTTTACAAAAGACTTAACTCCATTTTGATGACGATCAGCAATGCACAAGGAAGACTTGATGCATGGATGTGCGTTAACAAACGGAGTTAAGTATTTTTTCAAATTATGGAAATGCAAGCACTACTTTAAACAAACAGAACTTTGTTATTCCTGGCTCATTTCTCCTGATTGAGGTGTCGTATGAAAGGGCAGAAATTTAACTTTGTAGAAATGTTATTTTCTCTTTGTAATTCAGATACCGCCCGCCAAATGACTTTTTGGTTTCCTCTCTTCAAATTGTTTTTTAATCACTCATGCGTGAAATATGCATGTATGAGTTGCATCACAATCATGAAAGAGGAGGATCTAAGTTTTTCAAATATGTGTCATTTATTAATTATAATTGCGATGATGTTATGATAAAACATCGATAATTCTCGGTTTCGTTTTTTCTGGGACGCACTGTATAATACTCCCACAAAATAAGAACTGCTTGGGTGTCTTTTTATTTCTAACCACATCAGTTCAATTTCGTCACTTTCCAAATCTTCTCTTCTTAAGTAAGATATACTTCCCTTTATGTAGCAACCCACTCCTCCTCTAAATGACCCTCTTTGTTTACCCACAAATTTATATCCAGGCATACAACTGATTTCATTCATACATATGTCATCTTTTAACCATGTTTCGGACAAAGTGAACAAATCATATTGATTACTTGTAAAAAATACTGAACATCGATCACCTCATTTCTTAAGCGTCTGATATTAACATGGGCAATTTTCATCCCTTGTCCATATGGAAGTTCACAATCCCTTGTTTCTCCTGTACCTATACTTTGATCATCTTCATCACAATAATTATTATCTGCAGAGGTAGATGGCTCATCATTTTCAATATTATCTCAAAATGGTAGTACCTGTATCAAACATTTACGACATTGCCAATCTAATAAATCCTCGAGCGGATCGTTATCTTTACATAATGGCATTCGGTCACACTTAATGCAGGGTATGTGAATAGAACCAATTCCCTACACTTTGTACATGCAAGAGCTTTTTGATTCGTTTTACTGGCTTACTACAACAAACACATGGATACTTAATGCCCATACCAAAACATGAAAATCAACATTAATTGAAGTAAAGAAAAATATAAAACCTTTAAGATCTAAAAGCGTTTACAAAAATTCCCTGTAAAATATGCTAAAAAGCTAATGTTGGAAAATATTTATAGTCTGTGTATAAAATTACAGCTGATAAAATCGAATTGAATACGATTCATCAAAAGGAAGTTTTTGTTTCAAAATCAAATCAATACAAGAAGAGCATGGTAGAAGCTGAACATTACGGCATGAAAGTTCCGCTAAATGGTCGTGTGAGTCAAAAAAAAGTTTACATCTAGAAAATTGCTAATTATTTTTAAAATCATCTATAAACATTTTTGCACTCTCGCAAACGATGCCTCCTGTTCATCCAATCGTGAACACATACGGCACAAAATGATACTAATGATTCGGGATAAAATACTCTTTCATAAGATGTATAAGTATTTACTGTTCATAGATGATTTTTTAAATAATTAGCAATTTTCTCGGTGTAAACTTTTTTTTTACTCACACTGTATACATTCACTGAACTGTTCACATGGAACGGAAGTCATTGTCACTCTGGATTATTCTATTCATCGTTTTTTCCATTAGTGGCCATTATTCTTGCTATAACCCGACCATTGCTAGACCATGCATGTTTGCACATTCTTAGTCTTCTTTGCGCTGTTGAGTAGATGTAGATTATATTTTGTCAGTTGTTCCTGGATTACGACCCGATTCCCTTTCAAACGACGACGACGAGCAAAGACCGCGTAGCAAGTTCTGTAGGAGACAAATTTCACAACGATCGGGCGTGGTCGCTTTTGTCCCGGTTTCCCATTTTTCTCCACTGGCGTCTTGTTGGGGTTACCCAATCGATGTGAGCGGTCAACAGATTTAGTCAGTGATTCTGCCAGGATTGCCCGACATAACAACAAGTTAGGTATGCAGACTGGAGTCCAAGTATTGTATAGTTCATTCAATAATAACCGGTTAAAAGGGAGTTAACTTCTCGAATATGAAGTATGATAATGACATGATAGAGAGTAAGACAACGTTTCATTTTGATTATACAGTGCGTCCCAGAAAAAACGAAACCGAGAAGTATCGATGTTCTATCATAACTTAATCACAACTATAATTAATGAATGATACATATTTGGAAAGCTTAGAGTCTCCTCTTTCATGTGATGCTACTCAGATGATGCATATTTTACGCATGAGTGATTAAAAGCAATTTGAAGGAAGGAAACCAAAAAGACATTTGGCGGGCGGTATTTGAATTTCGAAGAAAAATTCACATTTCTAGAAAGTTGAGTTTCTGCCCTTTCATATGACACCTCAATCAGGAAAAATGAGCGAGGAATGACAAAGTTCTGTTTGTTTGAAGTAGTGCTTGCATTTCCATAATTTTACTAAACGAATTCGTTTTCACTGGCTGCCTGCCGTATCAAAAAACGAAATTAACAAAAGACTTAACTCCGTTTCGTTGACAATCAGCCGTAGACGAGAGTCTTCATGCATGGCTGATTGCTGATTGTCAACGAAACGGAGTTAAGTCTTTTGTCAAACCTGCTTTTTGCTACGACAGGCACCCAGTGAAAACGAATTCGTTCGTTAAAATTATGAAAATGTAAGGGCTACTTTAAACAAACAGAACTTTGTTATTCCTCGCTCATTTTTCCTGATTGAGGTGTCATATGAAAGGGCAGAAACTCAACTTTCTAGAAATGTGAATTTTTCTTCGAAATTCAAATACCGCCCGCCAAATGTCTTTTTGGTTTCCTTCCTTCAAATTGCTTTTAATCACTCATGCGTAAAATATGCATCATCTGAGTAGCATCAACTGAAAGAGGAGACTCTAAGCTTTCCAAATATGTATCATTCATTAATTATGGTTGTAATTTAAGTTATGATAAAACATCGATACTTCTCGGTTTCGTTTTTTCTGGGACGCACTGTAGTGTGGACCCCTTTTAAAATCAATTTAAGTTGGAAGGGTAATCCACCCCACATCTGGAAATGGATTAATGTTTTTGTTTTTTTAAGCATTGCTGTAGGCCAAATAATATCATAGTTTGCTCTGGCTCATAACATTACGAGGCAGAGCAAAATAACACTGAGTTCCTATAGGAAATCTGTTTATTCATATGGTCATATCTCAGCCAATACTTAACATATTCAATTGGTTTTTGGGGCAGTATATTTTACGCTTTTCCAGAAAATGAAGATTTTTTTTAGAATATCTAAAAATAGATTTTTATGATGTCACAGCTTCGGTGTTCTATTTCGACACTACTTCATCATATTTACGACCTCGTCTGGTCCCCAAGGAAGTTGCCATTTGTCGAAATTTCCCTTCAAAACTTCCGGGTTGTGACGTATCGCAAGTAGAACTGATGTACCGCGCAGCGCGCGCGTTATTATGCATTACACGTCAACCATGGTGTACTACCAAGTGTTTGGTAGTTAATGTTCCTCGAAAACCAAGAGGAAATCGTTTCATTGGTTTCCAGACCAACACAATCGCAATGAGTCAAGCTATAGGTAGCAGCTCTGTGTGGAGACATTTCTGGACAAAAAGTACAAGTATACGACAGGGAAAACGATGTGATCTGCAGTGATCACTATTTTACAGTTTACAGCAGGGGAACGTATAGGCAATAGCGGTCGGATCCATGCGATAAGTCACAAAAAGGGCCGTGCACAAACACATGTAATTGCGACGTTCTGAAAATACTCAGAGCCGCAAAAGACTGATTCTGAAAAAGAGTTACGTCCTCCCTTTCGTTTAATGTATGATGTTTTATATTTTGTAGATAGTGTTTAAAATGGCCTGCAAACTTAGATCAATATGTAGTTTGAGGTTAATTTCCTTTAATTACTGCATTCGTAGCAGAATTGTACCTTTATTTCTTAGTGTGTAGGTGGGTTTAAGTTTTTTTTATCTGCAAATTAAATTAATTGAGAGATAAAGATGAATTCCAAATACAATATGCGTATAGGGATCAACAAGAGGCCGGCTATTGAATCTTCGGGGACACTTACTGAAATTTATGATTTCTCTTAAAACTTTCAGCGATTTTTAGTATACATTCTAAGCTGAATCCATTTACATGCAATAATTTTAAAAAGTACCTTTACGGTGACTATGAATAAAAGAATTCTTTGAAGAACAAAATGTAAGAAATCTTTCTTGCGTAAGTCACAAAGCCATTCTTTACTTCTTTCATATTCATAAACTTTATTTGGTTTGGTTTGTCGACTATAAAGTATTGTGTTGTCGTTTTAAATCTATGTCGAAGTTTAAACCTTCTGCTTTCCATTAAAAATGAATTGATGAGTCCTAAAATAAGATACAGACTCTGGGAAGGTCAGTATATACCAACGTGAAACCACTTCGAGATACTGACTGAAACATGTGGTAACTATGTGAGCCTGGATATATCCATTTGTGTCTCTTTCATGCTGCTTAATTTATAGATACTAAAGATGATTATGCAGATTCGTCATGCTTAATGAGGAAATATAGTGAGAAAAACCGATAATCTATTTCCTTTTACATTATAAAGGTCTCCTTTTCAAGTAATCTGAAACTGTAAGGATGGGTGATTATGTAACTACACGTGATGTGGAACGTGTGGTGTAGTATGGTAACGGTATAAATCAGTATCTGTTTGTATAACGACAATAAAATTTAATGAGTACATGACTAGCTGTAACGATCCGAACTGCATCACGTATTTTCACAGGACAAACACAAATTGTGCTTGCCGCATCCCGTCTGGTGGCTATTTGGACTTGTATACGTAGGTTAGTCGACTTTCAGAGAAGATAGCAAGATTATTTGAAAATATCAGTCTTCTAGACGATTGCAAAAAGAGATGCGTCTAATTTTGTGCTGAGTGTTTAGACTTTTCGTCAATATTGATTTGATCGTTTTTGTGGATCTACATTCTTCTATTCAAGCATATTACAAGCAGTCTTAAGGCGAATATACAGCATATTATTTTTAATTAACAGGTAAGAGAACTCGGACAAATCTTTATAGTACATTTTTCTGCATCCTTCAATTATAGTATAGGAAAGTCTATATTCAAGAGAAAAGGGCACTACTCACCAGAAGTATGCTTGATATAAAGAAATGCATCCCGATTTAGCCTTGATGGAAGGGCCTAGAGCTGTATATATTATAGTATGGGTAAAATCAAGGGGTTCGACTTACACATATCGCAGGTTAAAGATGTGCCATTTTGAGTAACTGAGGATACACATAATACTGAAAAATATCTAGGTGACACATTACTTTTCACTGTTTTGGCGAGTGTAGTGAGATATTAAAAAACTGTCAATAGAAAAAACATGTTAGTAAGAGGATAAAGAGGGGGATTCAGATTGGGTGACGAGTCATATACACACAGTACAACAAAAAGAAACGGTTTGTTTGTAATAGTTTACTCTTTCTATGCGAGTTGAAGACAACGCAAGTAATTCATCTAAATTAGAAATAAGAATATTAAAGTTTTCTTTTTTTGCTTGCCTTCAAGTTGAGAAGTAAATTATTTAACCGAATATTTGTTAGAACCGTTGCCGTAAGTTGTTTTGCCCCTCAATAATAATATTGTTATACATAGCCTACGATACATTTTGTATTCTTGTTCTCTTTAATAGGGGAAGGTTATTGAAGAAACATGGTGGACGGCGCTGGAAAAGATTCAAAAGTTGACGAGGAGAAAACGGTATGTATCTTCTCCTCCTCCTCCTCCTCCTCCTCCTCTTTCTCCTCCTCCTCCTTCTCCTCCTTCTTCTCCTATTTCTTTTTCTTTTTCTACTTCTCCTTTCCTCCTCTTCTTCTTCTTCTGCATCTTCGTCTTATTCTATTCTTTTTCTTCTTCTTCGTCTTCTCTTTCTCAGTTCTACTTCTTCTTCTTCTTCTTCTTTTTCTTCTTTTTCTTCTTCTTCTTCTTCTTCTTCTTCTTCTTCTTCTTCTTCTTATTCTCCTTCTTCTTCTTCTTCTTCTTCCTTTTCTTCTTCTTTTTCTTTTTCTTTTTCTTTTTCTTCTTCTTCTTCTTCTTCTTCTTCTTCTTCTTCTTCTTCTTCTTCTTCTTCTTCTCTTCTCCTTCTTCTTCTTCTTCTTCTTCGTCTTCTTCTTCTTCTTCTTCTTCTTATAATTTGTCTTCTTTTTAAAATATTAATGCAGTCCATCACCTGGTGTATTGTCATTCTGGTTTGAAGGGCTAATGTGGTTTATGCCTCGTATCTGTCACATCCCTCATTTTATGGCCTCAACGCGTACGTTTGCTCAACTGTCCCCCATAAACGTAGTGCTAACATTAAGGAAACGTTCAAACAAGTTATCAGCTCTTAACTCCTTGCTCAAACATAAAAGGGGCTTGTAGCTTACAGTTTGAGAATGGTGTGCAGAGAGAAGGGGGTAACTTGTTTGCAGAACTAGTAGAGCTCGCATTAACCAGATAGTTGGAATGGATGACAGTTCCTCTTCTGTATCCCCTGCTACCTCCTCTTTCAGTGGTGTTTGCCGAACCGCCAAAGTCCTTAAAGATTCATTAGGGACCAGGGATCTTATCTAAATTGTACATGGGTAATTAAACTCTCTTCAGGATTTGGATACAGCGGCCTAATTAATGCAGGGTATAGTTTACAGAGAAAAGCTCGTAACGGTTTCCCTAATGTATGTGTATATCACTTTTCAGACTTGGGATCCTAATGTACCAAGCACTACGATGCCCATGAACTAATAATGTGCATTAAAGTTGTTATGTCATTATATGTATTTAGTATATATTTAGTATATAGTCATGGATGGAGAATGATGGAATGTATGCAATGCACAATAAATATAGTTGCACTGTAAATCAGGCTCTCAGTATACCCATATTGCGGAGTACATCAAGTCGTGTAGTGTACGATTCAATAATCTCCGGTCCACCATTGCTAATTGAAGGGACCGATAGCTACCAAGAACAGAGACATGAGAACGAGGGAATGAGATGAGACGTTCTGGACAATTACCCCTGGAAAATTACCCTTAGAAAATTAACCCCCGGAGAATAACCCCCCCCCCCCCAGAACAATTACACCCCCAGGACAATTACCCCCCGGAGAATTACCCCCCGAGGACAATTACACCAGAAGACAACTACCCCCGATCGAGGACAATTATCACCCCCCCCCCCCCCCATCATCTCATCAAATCACCTTCAAGACAGCTGATGTCGATCAAGCTATGTCACCATTGAGAGTCGTATTTCACTAGAGAACAGTATTTATGATGCAACGCTACGTCATTGATATACAGCATATGATTGGCCAGAAGTTATATCGCTGGGCCCTGTGTCATTAGACACACAATAAGAATACACGAGTAGCACATAGGGAACCCGACCTGCTGTACACAAAATATCCGTAGAGCTCGATAGTCATATTATTGTGTAGGGGTACGCATGATATGTAATCACTAATATATATAAACAAATACTGATAGCGATGACAAAAGCAAAATAAATCATTATAATCACACCAGGGCGAACTCTCCTCAAAAAGAACCTAACAAATTCTTCTTCTACTTTCATTGAAACTTTCCTAAACATGGTTAATGTTCTGCACAGAGCTTCACTTCTCTTAATTGATGTATGCAGTGACGAGAACATTCGTATAACTGTTCTAACATGACACTATCACTTCGTAGGCACTAGTTGGGCTATAACGGACAAACCTTTCACAAGTCTTAATAGTCAAGAGCAGATTTGGTCCGCAGATTTGGCAGAAACCTGTCATTAAAGATTCTGTATTTGTTGTGGGGGTAAGTTCCACCCCTCCCCCTCCTCCCACTCCCCCTCTCTACTCCCAACCCTATCCGCCTCCACCCCCAAAAAATGGAGAAAAAATGAAAAATGAAAAAAAAATACATGTTCAATAACATTGTTATTTTCCTTTCTGGTCTATCCGCAGACTAAACCTTTATTTAGGGCTGATGTGATTGCCTGGATGATTGGTGTTATCTTCATCGTTCTCCTGCTACTAGCCGTGGTGTTAATCGGGGATGCTAAAGGATGGGACGCTGACTCAGGATTTACACACAACACCAGTGAGACCTCGGAGGAGCGTTTCCTCTCAGAACCATTCGTGGAGGAGCCAGGTGTCATTGGCCGATGCGGTATAGGAGCCACATCACGATGGTACTACTGGAAATTGAAGCCCGTCGAGGTCACTGCTCTCACCAGGATTGTACCTTGGCTTTGTTACACCTCGCATCAACTGTTTGTCTGGTCCTGCATCTATTACGCTCAGAAGAAGAAGACGGTTTACGCCGATCCCAATGTCCCGCGGTATTCTTCCAAGCTGAATAATTTCAACTTGGTTGCCTTGATCGGAAACATGGTCTTCCATCTGATTCACCTTGGACAGACCCATTGGACTTACGATTCTCTGGCCCAGGACGTCTCAAGTCCAAGCAACATAGGCTCTGCCATCATGATTCTCATTTTCATCCTGATGTTGGAATACCGAAATCGCGGGATGGCTTTCGGATGGCCATCTCAGGATGACAAGGGTACGATAAGCAATAAGATGAGACTTCCTTGGGGTCCGCAGGCGATGATCCGCAAGTACCATGGTTATGTCTTTGCTTGGGGTGCTGTCTTTACCTTCTGGCATCATCCAATGGAGAACACCATCGGCCATGTGATGGGTTTCGCACACACCTGGATGTTCTTACTGCAGGGGAGTCTAATGTTCACTCAGGTCCATCTCAACCGCTACTGGCGTCTCCTACTAGAGGCTTGGGTAATCATCCATGGTACAGTGGTAGCTTGGCAGACAGGAAACTTCCTTCCTACTCTCTTTCCCATGTTCATGTTTGGATTCCTCTGGCTGTTGGTCATGACGCAGCTTTTTGGTTTACCATTCTGGCAGCAAATCCCCAAGTGGTGTCGCTTTGTTCCTTTTACGGTTTATCTCATTATCGGGATATGCATCTACGGGTTTGTCCTACCAGACGGGGACGGACAATACTGGTCGCGCCTCAACGAAATGGTGCGGATTCCTGCCATCGAATACGTTGGGATTCTTTTCGCTTGGTTGGTCATGTGGTTCTTTTTGTGGATCGAGAAAAATATTAAAGGTGACAAGTACGATGAACCGTTCCAACCCCCAAGCACAGTCGTTGAGATCCTTTATATCTGTGGTGTTATCTTTACCTACGCGATCATGATGGCCGTTTCCGTGCTCGTTCAGGTTTTCGATTGGCAGGCCGGGATCATTACACTTTTAGTGTTCTTTACGCTCTTCTTTTCGATTGGAGTTGCCGTCACTTGTATGCTACTTCGCCAGATTATTAGACCAATTAATGACAGAAAGGTTGTCGACGACAAATCTGCTGTAACCATGAAAGTCGAACCGGCATTTGTTAATGAAGCTTTTAGCACTGATGCTAGCGATGACATTCTTCCTGAAAATCCACTCCCTAATGATATGAAGGTATGAACTGTTTTACCCCTGTTAATAAATTATTATAATAATCATAAT
Organism: Strongylocentrotus droebachiensis; assembly: GCA_035222895.1. NCBI lineage: Eukaryota > Metazoa > Echinodermata > Echinoidea > Camarodonta > Strongylocentrotidae > Strongylocentrotus > Strongylocentrotus droebachiensis. The sequence goes on from JAVYIG010004914.1 coordinate 129,490, forward strand.
GATAATATTGTTTACCCGGGGAAGCCTCGTCAACTTGAATGCTGTTCTTCCTGATGGCCCTGCTTTTTGGACATGTCTTTGATCTCTCTCTCTCTCTTAAAATAATTCTTTAATAAAGTCGTCTCTGATGGTTATATCGCTGTTCTGAGAGTGACATAACTCAGCATGACTGTATCACATTAAAGATATGTCGCATACAAATGAGTAGTCTTTATTTGGTGAAATATGCCTCGAGTATTTGATTTCAAGTGGAGTTCACGCCTTACAAATGTAATATTATTATTATCATATTATATATTTCCCTCTACTCTATTATGCTTGCCTATTATACTCGGCGATATAGGCCTACAAACTCATGTAAGGATAGTACATTGAATGTATTTTTACTGCAGTTATCCATACACGTACTGTCATGCATATATTATAAATGTGGAAACATTTTCAGATATAGTTTCACGTTATTACCATTAGTGTATTTAGTAAATTGTGACCATTCTCATCTCTTCCTTCCCTTCCGACCCCCTTTGCTGTAAAGTAATTGCTGATATACTAACTTAATAAATGCACTTTGGTGATTCATATATGTAAATAAGGGTTCTAGGACGCCTACCCCTTGGACATCCGCCCCCTGGGGTAGTTCTCTGGGGGGTAGTTGTCCGGGAGTAGTTGTCTCAGGGGTAGTTGTCCTGGGGGTAGTCGTCCTAGAGAGTGGTTGCCCTAGGGGGTAGTTGTCTCGGGGGTAGTTGTCCGGGGGTAGTTGTCCTGGGGGGTAGTTGTCCTAGAGGGTGGTTGCCCAAGGGGGTTGTTGTCCTAGGGGGTAGTTGACTGGGGGTGGTTATCGGGAGGGGGGATGTCAGGGGGTAGGTGTCCGGATACCGTAAATAAGATACCAATTAAGACATTGCTAAGCATAGCACTAGCCCATTATTACATGTCAATATATCCTCAACAATCATTGAGGCATCAAATATATTTAAGTAAAATGTGTGTTTAATTGACAGCAGAGTAACTGCATGACGATTGTGGTGTTGTTTGTAAATAGTCGATATGTTGATATATAAACTTACGGTATTTTTAGTATCAGGTAGAAATCTTAAAATTTTTATTTGCAAGTTCAATACAAATATATTCAGATCTTTAACAAATACTATATATGTCACTCTGCCCTGTGAATTGAAATGTCTTCATTGAACAGATAATAAACAACAATGCAATTACAGGGATTTATTTTGAACTTCTTAATGCAGTAATGCAGTGAGACATTAAAACCTGGTCAGTTAGCCAGTATAGTTATCAATCAAGCAACATGTCTGATGGACTGCCTCTGTGTACTTAAGAGTGCTAGGAATTTGTTAGAACCACAACCCTACATTGGTGGCAGCGGTGGGATACGAACCCACGCCATCGAAATGACTTGTGTTAGAACCGCAACCCCACATCGGTGGCAGCGGTGGGATACTAACCCACGCCATCTAAATGACTTGTGTTAGAACCACAACCCTACATTGGTGGCAGCGGTGGGATACGAACCCATGCCATTGAAATGACTTGTGTTAGAACCCCAACCCTACATTGGTGGCAGCGGTGGGATACGAACCCATGCCATCGAAATGACTTGTGTTAGAACCGCAACCCCACATTGTTGGCAATGGTGGGATACGAACCCATGCCATCGAAATGACTTGTGTTAGAACCGCAACCCCACATTGGTGGCACCGGTGGGATACGAACCCATGCCATCTAAATGACTTGTGTTAAAACCCCAACCCTACATTGGTGGCAGCGGTTGGATACGAACCCATGCCATCGAAATGACTTGTGTTAGAACCGCAACCCCACATTGGTGGCAGCGGTGGGATACGAACCCACGCCATCTAAATGACTTATGTTAGAACCGCAACCCTACATTGGTGGCAGCGGTGGGATTCGAGCCCACGCCATTGAAATGACTTGTGTTAGAACCGCAACCCTACATTGGTGGCAGCGGTGGGATACGAACGCGTACGCCATCTAAATGACTTATGTTAGAACCGCAACCCTACATTGGTGGCAGCGGTGGGGTACGAACCCATGCCATCTAAATGACTTGTGTTAGAACCGCAACCCCACATTGGTGGCAGCGGTGGGGTACGAACCCATGCCATCTAAATCACTTATGTTAGAACCGCAACCCTCCATTGGTGGCAGCGGTGGGGTACGAACCCATGCCATCTAAATGACTTATGTTAGAACCGCAACCCTCAATTGGTGGCAGCGGTGGGGTACGAACCCACGCCATTGAAATGACTTATGTTAGAACTGCAACCCCACACAATCATGACTTAAAGGTACTATATGTCCCATTTGCAGGCCAAAAAAATGAAAAAGTTAAATTCCAACTGCATTTGAAAGATAATACTAATTTAGAACTTCCCTAAAAAAGGTGGGGCTTGAAAATGTCTTCAAGTGGGAAAATAATGACTATTAGTTGTCAAATCGACAAGCCCAAAAGTAATAGTCTTGATTTTCAGACAATTGTACCGAATGGTCATACGTTTTATGCTGCGCAAAGATTCAATCAGTTTAATCTTGGCCATCACAAGAAGTGGGTTATTGATGTAGACAAATGCTCATGTACCCTTTACAACTCTTTTCATGTACGTTATTACCAAAGAAGAAAAAAAGCCAGTCAGTCGCTCAAGTGTCTGACAGCGAGTCTAGCAAGTAAATGGGTTTCCTTGCATAATTTGAATATGATAGACACTGCTAACGTTTAAATTTCACTCTATAGGACATACATGACATATTCATAATTCCTGCAAAGTTCTACAGCATTTGAGGTTGGCTGCAAAAGGGACATAGTACCTTTAATATGAATAGAGTAGCTTTCTTTTTTCTACCTTTTTAGGGTCTCAAATTGTTCAAGCTCTCTTTCCTAACTGCCAATATCTGAATTACTAGTTATGAATCAGTTCAGTTTGATTCAAAACCAGTATTCTTGGAAGCTTACTAAATGAATTAAGCGACTACATGAATTCATGGTGAGCACCAACTATTAATTTATTCTTCACATGCAAATTACCTTATTGCTGGAACTGAATGACGACATAAAATCAACTCTTCATTTTGATCTCAAAACTGTTTACTCAATTTTCTTGAATCTCTTGAGTATTTCCCTTAAAATTATTTGTTTCCACACAAAAAATTCTCCCTAAAAGCGCTTCTTTTTTTTTTGATAAGAATTTTTTTTTTAAAGATATTTTTTCTTGAATGAATCTCGAAATATTTCTTTTTTCTATCAATTTTTTGTTTTCACTGTTTTTTCTAAAATTTTGTTTGTCCTCAAAAAAAAATGGAAACAATTTCGGGCAAAAAAAATGGACCTCTCCCCCCCCCCCCCCCCCCCCACCTAAATTTCAAACCAAGGCTATCTAATACAACAGGTTTTGACTGGCAGGAGGTATATAACATTCTTTGTGACCATATTTTCCCACACCGCTGTGCGCTTCAGGCAAATATAACCACTTGGGAAAATATAACTCCCTTTGGCGGTCCTAGGAATGTTATATTACACCCCCTGCCGTTCAATATATGTATAATATCTATCTTTTTTCCTATCTGCTGGTAAGATAACTGGAATGGTGGAATCACCATCTTGTAGGCAAATGCATTTTCCCCATCACTTAGAAATACACATGAGAGAGAGAGAGAGAGATGCAGAGAGACTGAATACACTGTTACAAAGGCAGAGAAACAGAGGTAAAGAGAGAGACGGAAACAAATGGGAGAGATAGAGACGCGGATTCTGTAGCAAAATCTGAAGAACTGATTTGGGTATTCATACATCCTTGATGATCTAACCGATCTAGTATCATGCTTCAAAATTGACATATGGTAAACATTAAAAGATGATATCATGATCGATGCTATACATCCTATTCTCATTTCAATCACACACAAATTGTCAGATAAGATGCAACCTTATATTATCCTGAATATCAACAAATAAGAAGCGAGGAAAAAAAAGGGCAACTAAGCTTTTAATGTGCCAAAAGCAAACAAATTTTATTGAAACCAAAACACTTCAATAAGATTGCAAACATGTACTACTAACAAATATAACAAATATTTGTAGATACTTAGACAAATTTTCTGATATAGGATCAATAATATATTACATTCTGAAATTTTGATGAATGTGAATCGAAAGGAATGTCAATTCTCAAAATAAGATATTTATAAAATATGACAGCTCTATATGTTTATATTATTTAATGAACATTAGTAATAATATTAATACAAAACAATACAATATTGTCTCTATTTACAATAGTCAAGGACGGACTGTAATATGGACAGACTCACAGATATAAACTTCATTTTCTAATAAATATAATGGGGTTGAGTATGATGATCGATAACCAAAATAATAATCACACTATGTGCAAGAACTTATATACAGATATATAGATGTTATGGTTCCTTTCTAAACAGCATGCTCTTTTAAGGCATTTTTGTTAAATGTTCCAGCGTTGTGGTAAGGAATAAACAACACAATGATTTTAACAAATAAAAGTAAGGCTGGTATATTGTCAAGTAATGTTCTCCTATACTTTGTGGATAGCTGCAAATGAACTTAATCACTGTTTTTTTTACAAAAGTATTTCTATTTCAGAATATCCATCTGTAACCAACTATCATTAGTCAAAATCCAGTTATAACACATATTTCATTCCTAAAAACAGTGAACAAACGTTAGCGAAAACAGTTACTTTCGAATTCTAGAAGTTTGTGTGAAATAAGAAATTCATGTAATCAACAACATATGTACTTTATCTCATACTGGCTGCAAACAGAACTACAGGTTTTCTAACAAATACTATTTCACGTATTTCATGAATAGAATAGCAAATTTGTCAGATTTGTCACAATAATAAAATGGCCACAGTATTACCCCCACATAAAAGGTTGCAATGTGATATTGTTTGAAATTCTGTCCAGTCTTCTTATTGGTATTGTGATGACTTCCCCTAAACGTACCCTGCCATTCTGAAAGGCACTTGACGACTAACTGAAAACTTGGGAGAAAAAAAAGCAATGTATATGACCCTTAAACTTTGACTCCCTTGAGATCTGGCCCTCTAAGTGCACCAGTGTAGAAAACATTAATTATGTGACCCATGAACTTAGACCTTGTGTGAAATCAGATTTTCAACTTGTTATAGGACAGAGACATACGAATGCAAATTGTGGAAATGTGAGGAAAAAAAATCAAAGGTCATCTGTCTGACCCTTGACCCCTGACTTCTGGAGGATCTAACGCTCGACCTGTACCAGTGCAGGGAAGGTACGCATACGGAGTCTCTCCACCTCCGCTCTGAGGACAGCGACCTCTTGGGCTTGTGCCTTGGCAAGGTCAACCAGCTTCCGTCTCTGGACAATGTCCTGCATCCGCTTGGCAGAACCTGTGTCGCTTCTTGCTGCAGCTGTGAGATCGAAGAAAGGTCAAAGAAAACAAGGGTCAAATTTATACATGTATGTACAATATTAACATTTCTATAGTACTAAATAAAATTGTAATCATTATTATATTGGTCATAGGATTCAATTCCTATTCCACATCTGATAGTGCACACTCTCCGCTCCCTGGATAATATTCTGGCCAGGCACCATTTTACAAATGCACATGTGCCAAATTCAACAACATAAACCTTCACATCCTACCGGGTAACCATCTAACACCTGGTTGGAGAGATTCAATGGAGATGAAATAGCTAACTAAAGATCATAGTCATAGAAGTGACATGCTATAGGTCTATGAGATAATGCATGGATACGACGACCTCCAGTCAACTAATTTCTTTCATCATACCACTGCCACAGTAACTAGAGGTCACCAGTTCAAACTACCAGAATAAACATGTAAAATCTAAATTGAGACAGAGCTCTTTTTCCCAGAGAGTAGGAAACGAATGGAATGGTCTCGCATCATATGTAGCAGAAAGTCCATCACTCAATTCTTTCAAATAAATTCTTGATATGTACTGGTCACTGAAGAAAGACAAGTTTAATCCTGATGAACTATTCAACTGTCCTGTTCATCCGTAACTGCACAGCGCTAGATTCAAGAGTAACCTACTAGCGGACACCGAAGGGCAAATAAGTTTTGTAAAACTTTATGCCTACTTCCAAGGTACGACTTCCAAGGTATGTAATCATAATGACAAATGAATGTGATGATCATGATCAATCTATTAAGTTATACTATATTTTCTCACCGTTGACATTATTGATATGTTTTCTCTCGGAGACCATGACAGTCATTTCTTCTAGTTCTCTGTCCAGTGTGGAGTTGTCATGTTGTTTTTGACGGATGACATGCTTCAGTTTGGTGATGGTCTGTTGCCTCTCACCTATAGTCTTGTCATGATGCTAGAAACAAAACAAAAAAGATGATGAGATACCAGTTGGTTTCATCCGGTGACCCTGAACAGAGACTAGGACATGCTGGAGTCCCACATGTGCTGTACAATTTAAAGCCTGAACAGCCTGAAATGCGGAGGTGTCATGTCTGAAAGCTGGCACAACTAGAAATAGTTTCTTGTAACGTTTAAATTGTTTTTATCAAGATGCATGCCGGGTCACTGGGGGCCTAAGACACCTGCCCCAGTGACAGTTGCTTATTAACCTCATTTCTACAGTCAAACTTGGATCCAATACTACACATAACGCTATCCTTATCCTAAAAATTATCCCAATCACAGGACTATGCCCAACCCAGTATTTCAGATGAAATAAAACCCGGAGAAAATATCAGCAAGGAAAATGTCGAGCCACCCTCTGTAGATCAAAAATTGTTATTTCTGTATGAGCTTTTAAATTCTGATTATTATTGCAAACAGTATGTGATATATAATGTGCACTTGAAGATGGCAATGTCTTCAAATAAATGCTGAGACTACAAGGATGTGATGGGGATAACAACATTTTTTCTGCCTCACGACTAAACCTTTTTACTTATCAGCATATGTACTCATTAAAATAGGCCATGGATAAGTCTTTAGCTGGGATTATACTGTACATTACACATAGGCCACATAAATATGTAATATTGTACGATGATATATCAAGGGGAAAGACTAATTTTAAAAACTAACTCTTTGACTACTACAATTTTTAATTCCCATAGGTTTTATACAGCAACCTCCTGGTTCTCATAGGTAACTGGTTAATAATTAATTTGATCTGTATTTGACTTACTCCTCTCTGGTTTTCCAGTGTGTGTTCTAAGGTCTGGATCTGCTGTTGCTTCTTCCCTTCAAGATCCTCATTATGAAGAAACTAAACAAAGAAAATGAAAGAAAATGTCAAAATACATATTTTCTTTTGAGAGCACTGAAGGGCATTGACTCATATAAATGTACTTTAACACATATTTAATACCTTTCAATCTCTCAACAGAAAATGTCAAAATACATATCGTCTCATGTGAGCTCAGAAAAGCATTAACTGACGTATATAGACTTTCATACAGATTTAATGCCCTTCTGGTTTTCAACAGAAAATAGGTTTAATACTGATATTATATATTTATCTAAGGGATAAAGCTATTGTCTTAAAAGTAACTTTAAATCCACCACAATCTGACCCTTTACTAACTTCAAATTGCATAACTGGAAATGTTATGATAGAGCAAATAGAGTAATCAATCACTTTCATAATAATTTTTTTTTTTTTTATATCAACATAAATGGACACACAATTTCTAAACCATATATACATATATCTCTTCATACATTTCTTGCCAATGTAATATTCTTATTAATGATGCATTATACCAATCATATTTTAGAAATCTATGAGAATCAAATAATCATTACCCCTTGCAGTTCTCTTGACACTTTTAACATCTGGATGAGTTTAGCTTTCTCCAGTAAATCTTCTATCTGCATTATCATCTTCTTATGTTCCCTGGGAAGAAGAAAAAAGACAATAAAAATAGGTTGCAAAATATATTCATCAGATTACATGAACATCCTAAATTACAACTTAATCCATATCATATGACATTGACATTTGTTTCTGCATGACAAATACTCTAGGACCAGAGTTGAATGTAATGAGATCAATTTATATTACGCAGCTACTATATCAATATATTCCACTGCACTGTGGTGAAGAAAAAAAAACTATAGTTCTACTTTACAGATACACAACCGAAAGGCAGTGTACCTTAGGCAGAAATTAAAGTATTACAAGCTAAAGCATATTTTATGAAAGTCAATTCTAAATTACTGGAATAAAAATAGATAGGATACTAACCATTCTAAGATATGGATACCCTTTCTGAAGTCTTTACTCTCTTTCATCGCTGTGATCTTCAGCTCTCCAAGTTGCTGTTTACAAATGAAAGAAATAATGTTATAACCTTGCAAGAAAATACCCCCATTATCATCATCCTTTTATTTATCACCATCATCATCATCATCACCACTTAATTATAATCATCATCCTCATCAACATCATCATTATCCTCATCCTCCTCATCATCATCATCACCATCACCATCATCATCATCATCATCATCAACAACATTCTCTTCACCATCATCATCCTTATCATCATCCCCACCATCACCATCATCATCACCCTAATCATCATCATCAACCTAATCATCATCCTTATCACCACATAATCATCATAATTATCATCATCATCAACACCATTATCATCAACATCATCATCACCCTCATCAACATCATCATCACGCCCATTATCATCATCACCATCATAATTCTCTTCATCCCATATTCATGTTACAATCACCCTGGTTAATGAATTGACATATCATCATTACTAGTTCCCCATACTTTTGCCCATGCACTCACCCTAATACTGGCATTGAGGTCTTCCACCACACTCCGATGAAGCAACACGCTGTCATCAAAGTCTGAGATGAAGTCATCCACATTGATCTCCACCTGACCTTGCTTCAGGACTAGCTGCACCTCCAGGTTACAGGTGAATCTCAGACGCTCCTCACGCAGCCTGGGGTCAAAGGTTACAACAAAGGTCGTGAATGATCCAATAGAGAGAGCTTTCGTGCAATGCAGTGTGATTAGTGCTATATATACATCACATTCACTTACACCAGAAATCTGTTAAGTTATTTAGTCTTAATTTACTTTCAGGAGTAAACAACACCCTGTATCCTTTAACTCAATGAAATAACTCAATGACATCAATTAATCAGGATCAATTTTGATAAATGATAAAACAAGAAATTGTTGCATCTAAATGTTCTTTTGGCAACCGATAAAGATTTCCCTTTTGCATGCTCCTTTCTCTCTTCGATGAAGATATTAGTTAACTCACTCCTGGCTCCAAAGATACAATACGTTTCAAGTTATTATAATTTGATACCCATCAAGATCCCAAGCCCTACAAAACAACAAGTGACCCATGATATCTAACATTCTGATCTTACCTATTGAGAGATTCGAGGAGATCATCAATGTCACCCCGTAGTCTCTCATCTTCTTCCTGACGTCGTTGTAAGTAGCCATTCATGTCAGCTAGAGTCAGAGCATGGGCCTTCACCTGAGGGCCAAACAAAATAAAAAAGGGAGTGGTCAAGATTCTTTGAAAGAGTATGCTTTCATGATCTATTTCTTTGACATGATTTCTTTTCAAAATCACAACATTCATTGTTGCAAGTCATCTAGAACCTAAAGCATCCAATAACTTGATGTCTTGGAATACTTTCAACTCAAATCCACTGGCAGTTCAAAATAAACACTAAAGTCAAAATATTAGAGAAGTATATGGATCCCCCCCCCCCCTTCTCTTCCTGTGAAATCCAACTGAGAAGACCTGTCAATAATCCATGAGTCAGTCCAAAATTAATCAAAATTAATCTGTTGGTTTTTTTTAAGTGGTAGGGGAGGGGGCAGTGAGGCTTCTCTGCCCCCCCCCCCCCAATCAGAATAAAGTAATTGGATATTGATTCTCATAGTACGTAGTGTAAAATACTTGTACGTGAGAGCGAGCTTACCTCCTGCTCCCCGATGACCTTTGCTGTGCGGAGCTCACACATGTGCTTCCAGGTGTGAGATTCAATGCCCTCTGGCATATGACTCTCATCATTTAGTTCCTCCAGAGCCCTCACCATTGACGCTGTGGTGTTCGGCTGGCGAGCAGATAGGGGGCGTTCTCCGTAAGGATTGGCCGCAGCCTGGACGGGTGTCTCGGTGGTTAGGGAGCCCTTTCGTGCATGCTTCTGACCTCTGTAGAATTGAAATGGGAGTGCATGGGAAGGACAAATTAGCATTCAGTCCTAATATAGATTAAAGGCATCGTTTAACAATGTTAAATCTGAGATGCATGGCCCTACGTGTTATCAGTCAGTGTCTGTGATATGCATACCTGCCAACCTGAGACAAGAGAAATTAGGAGTAAATTTTTCTGGATGGACTACGAGGTCGCGAACCACCGAAGGATTGGGGTAGTAGCCCGTAGATTGGGGGGGGGGGGGGGGGGGGGGGGGTACACAGGACTTTAGGGTCTATTTTTTTTTCTCTCCATTTTAATGGTGCAAATGGGCCTTTTCCTTCAACCTTTTCGCCCCACACATAAACAATTTTTGAAATATCAAAATGTGAACACTCACAAAACTACATGTTTCACTACCCACCTCAGTTACCCATATACTTACCCATTTTGTCCTTCAAAAATGGAGAAATCAACGAAGAAGAAGAATATAGTAGTAGTAATCCAAAATAAATCTGAGGAAGTCCGGTAAATAACAAGCTTCCACGATTGCAGTCATCGCACAAGCATTGAAGAAAACACGCCAATGTATACAGTGTTTATGCACGGTGCATGCTGCATGTAGTGTATGTGTTAGTACAACGTCCGCACACACTTTATCGACATAGCTTGCGCACGTGCTTCCATGTACTAGTACATGCAGTACATGGATAATGACTGCGGAACTAACGATCACGTTCGGGCTGCGCTGTGTAAATCTTCTATGAGCGCGAGCGCGGATGTCGGCGTGATCTGGTTATCAGTGCTGTGTTATGCTTTAGTCTTATGCAACAGTCATTTGTTTTAAAAATATTTTAAAATTAAAAAAAATCAGAGTTTTGAGGCATGCACTCGGAATTCGGAGTTGGTATGAAAAATGCGGAGGAACTCCGCCTAAATCGGGGTGGTTGGCAGGTATGGATATGGTGTAATATTGAGGCACTACAAAAATTGCGCTTCAAATTGATCATGAAGTGCCTCAAAATAGTAAAAATCTTTGAGTGACCGGTTTTACCATACACATTCTCCTCAATAGACTGTAGTGTTATGAAAACGCAAAAGATGATTTCGATTTCCAATCATAAATATCTTGATAATCAGACTGGCGATCGGCTTTTAAAAGTCATGGGGTGCCTGACTGACCTAAAGGTATTTAATTATCATTGTGGCATATGAGCCAAATCCAAGATTTTTTTTTCAAAATCTGAGGCAAAGTTACCCAATCCCTTTAAGATACGTATGTATGTTAAATGTATCTGTTTGTTTACATATTAATATCTCTATTTATATAGTGCAGCTACTATATGAATATGGCAAAAAGTGTTGCAAAACAGTATTACTTTGTGTAACTGATTTATAATTCACAATCAATTTCCATTTTGACTGGTTTACCTTGGTCTACGCCTGTAGAGCTTGAAGAGCTGGTCAACGAGCACCGGATGGACGTCGTTGAACTCCTTGCGGAAGTTCTTCTCCATGACCTTATCTTCAGCGACCCTGATGTCGTAGGTATCACGGTACTGCTCAACCTGCTTCTTGGCTTGTGCCATGGAGGTCACGCTAGATGCCTATCACAAACAACAACAACAAGCACAATTTATAATCTAGTAATCATCTTATTCTTGTCTTTGATTAGTTATTTGGTAATGACGATAATAATACCTGCTACATTCGTATTTATAACATCTTTCCCTCCAGGGACCTGTTGCATAAAACTTACCATTGATGCCAACTTTGCCATCAATGGTAACTACCATGGAAACCTTGATTTTGATTGGCTGTTGAGCCCTGTTACCATGGTAGTTGTAATTGATGGAAAAGTTACCATCAATTTTAAGTTTTGTGCAAACCTCAAAGCATCCAATAGATAATATCATTCCTTTCCCCAAAATTCTTATTTATGGAATTCTTTATTTATAAAATATATCTCCCATAAAAATTGACATTTGGGCAGTTACAACTGTCTGCAGATATTAAATGTATCAGAAACATTCCTTAATAAGTGTTGCCTCTTGGAATATTCCTAAACAATGAGTAATTCTATAAATACCTTGCCTGAGCTCTACTCCATACTGACCTTGAGTGATCTCTTGGCATTGAGAAGTCTGGTTAACTCTTCCTCTCTCGCATCAAGCTCATCCTCTACCATCAACACTCGACTCAGACGAAGGATCTTCAGCTCCTCCTAAACAGGATAAGCACAAAGATGGAAATCATTGCACCTCAAGGATTAAAAAGGTTGTACCATTTAAAAATGACATAAAATCTGCTAAGTAGGGCATTGACTCAAATCATTTTACAAAGAGTTAATGCCTTTCTGTCTCTAAGCAAACACTACATTTATCTTCAACATTTCACAAGTACCTACAAAATGAATTGAATACAATGAATGTAATCATGAAAGAATAGCACATGATACATTTCAATGATGTTCTAATCCACCTATGGAATTTCTAGATGACAACTGAACATTTGTAAATTTGATGTTTTTTAGTGTTATTTTTTTGGTAACTCAAGAATGAAAGGTGGACTGGTTAAATAGGGCCTTTCTTGAATAATTTTTGGGACAAATTAATTTTTCACATACTTACAAAAGTTAAGAACTTTGTAAGGGTATACATAATTTAGTTGTCAATTGTACATGTTTTCATGTCCAATGTATTTTGTGATTGCACAAAAGTGTATGTTATTATATGCGACGTGTTGCCACAAAACCAAGACTACATTGCCAGAAATCGTCTTTCATTTTTAAGGGGTGACAAATAAGGCCAAAATTTGACCTCGGACTTGGAAAATACAAGGCGAGGGCTCAGTGGTTGAGCAGTGGTCTCATAACCTAGAGATCCCAGGTTCAAAGTTAAGTCAATGCGCTTGTTCCCTTTGATAAGGAATTAATCCTCATCATCAAGTCCCTCAAAGAGGACTATAAAATGTTGGTCCCCTGGTTCTAATACTTATCAGCGTAAACATGCTTTCTAAGCAGTCAAGTAAAGCAATCATCAAACATCAATTATCAATTAAAAAAAACTAAACTGATCAAAAAGCATTTCCTTCTTTATTTTAAAAATGGATGACATCAGAGGCAGTATTAAAATGCAGAATACAAGTCAACGTTCATCATTTATTTTAAAAAAATCATCTGGTAATTAGGTGACAAACCTGAAATATAGCGAGCTCCGTCTTGACCTTCTTAGCAAAGAGGGTCATGAGCTTCTCATCAAAGTTAGCTGTCGTGTCTGCAATGATGGTCTGTAGCTTCTTCAGCTCAGCCTCAAGGGTCTGAAGAAAATAACAGATGAAGATGTGAATAATTAAATCTCTATCTCACTGGGAAACCATCAAAGGTGTCACAGGATCATAAGATATTGAACGAAATGATATCAATGCATGAATTGCAAGCATATCTGATTAATTATTGTCTTTTATTCCTGCCACATATCTTGTCCTCATTACCTCACTTCCCCAATTAATTTGTCAGAATTTGTCAGGCAAACACTACCACACATTTAGAGATGATTTTTACAAATCCTGTTTAAATAAATGTTTATTTTTTTGCAAATTTACAGATTTCTTTTATATGTACGTCAGCTTAAATCCATTAAACCGCAAATCACAAACTATCAGGCTTTTCATATATATTTCATGTCAAATTACCTCTGAAAAATAATGTACGAACCCTCCAATCATCATTCAACAAAGATATTTGAACAGTATTTTCTCACTAATCAACCTGCAGTTTCATTTAATAGTGTAAAGGTACAGTGAAAGCTGTCCATAAAGACCACCCAAGGGAGACACGAATAGTGGTCTTTATAGGCAGGTTGTCTTTATATACAGGTTCATTTAGTACATGTTTCAATGAGAAACCATTTACAAGAGAAACAAAAAATGTGGTCTTTGCAGACAGGTTGTCTTTCTATACAGGTGGTCACTAAAGCAGGTTTGACTGTATAATGCAATGAGAGCCAAAAGGGTATAAACTCTGTGTTGAATATGATATTTGAGTTAATGCCCTTCTGGTTTTGAGCTGACTACATGCTGAGTGAGACTCTCATCACAAACCTTCTTATATTTCTCCCTCTCTTCACTAAGCTCCTTGACTCTCTTCTCAAACTCCACAGCTATCTTCTTCTCCTCATCACTCCATTCATCAGAACCCTTCACTGTCATGAAGATAGGTATTGGAATATCCTGCACAGAGAAACAAAACAAGAAAAACATTGAATACTAATTGAGATTATTCCATATAATTACACTGAAGTTTGAGTATTGATATACCTCTAAAAATGAGATTTTCCATTAAAAGTGACTTGAACAAAAACATCTAGCTCTCAAATGATTTAGAGTTGCCAATCTCCATCATCAATTACATTTGACTTCTATATCATGTACATGAATAATAGCAGTATTACCGGTATTCAATACAGTCTCTTACAGTTTTGAGAATTGATGAGTTGAGGCAACTATAAATTTGGCATAGCACAATGAGCATTTCTTTTTCCAAAACATAACCTTATAACTTGGTGAACTATCTGGCATTCTACAGAGAAAAAAAAATTGTTTTACTTGTGAGCGTTTGGACGAATATTTCATAAAAGAGAGAATTGAAACATTAATGTAATGAAAGCATGATGATGATAATGACGATGATGATAATGATGACGATGATAATGATGATAATGATGACGATGATAATGATGATAATGATGACGATGATAATGATGATGATGATTATAATGATTCATTTCCTGACCTTCTTGAGTTCATCCTCTTTCTTGATCTCCAGAACACCGCCCATCATCATATCCAGAGCTCTCTCCCTTGCATTATCTCCCTTAGCAGCTAGCTTCTTCTCTTCTTCTAGCTTAGCTTCTTCTTCCAGCTTAGCTTTCTGATCAGCACTCACAAACTTCTCCCCAGTAACCTACAAGATGACAAACATAAGAACATGGAATATATAAGAATTAGAGCTGTCGTGATCTATCGGATAAGTCACCTGACTGTGGATCACATCGTTTGGGTCCGTTGTCTGTTGGCAAGACATTAATCTACATTTGACACACTCGACCCAGGTGAGGAATATGGGTACCTGGCAGGATTTAATTCCTTGAAATGCTAGTGCCAAGTCTGACAGATATGAGTGATATACAAGAACCAACTATTATTATATGTTATTACATAGCTTTTACACTGTAGAGGTACAAGGATTCTAGAGTTTTGAAAGTAAAGCTGAGTTTTGAAGGAAAGTGCTTAAAAATCATTTTTAATAATGCACATTATAAGTTAGCTGAAAATCTGCAAGTATTATCAGGTGTTTTGGACCACTAAAATGCTTTTATAATTCCAGAATTTCCCTGAAAACAATATCAAATAAAATGGCCCCAAGTGGTTTTGAAGCCTCAATATATCAGATGTCCTCTTTATTATATGATTTATTGCTCAGTTTTTATTTAATTCTAACCAAAATGTTATGCGGATGTCTTTTATTTCTTGTTTGAACATTCTGGGTAACTTTGATAGTAGTCTGTAAAAAAAAAAAAATTTTATGATGTAAGACAAGTCTACCTTTACATGATTACACTTGGACTGAGTAATAAGCTCATTGTATTATACCTAGGTCATATTTTACAAAGATCACTGGTTTGAATCAACACAGAGACCTGATCTGTTGAATGGATTTTTTTTCTTTTCTTCATATTAATAGTATATGTAAAGTGATTTAAAAGAAATACTTAATATTAATTACCTTAACATGAAGAATACATGAAGAACACTAAAAATATCTCTCCCACCTCCCCCCCCCCCCCCCCACAAAAAAGTATGCTTTGCTAACTGATCCTCATAGATCAAATTCAAGACAAGTACCTCTGAATCTTCTACAGTGAGTAGTTTCTCAGGTTTCTCATCAGCATCCATGCCCGGCTGCCAGATCTTCTCATTACTGGTTAGATCAGATAGAATCTTGGTGATGCGGACATTCTTCTCCTCGATGCGAGCAATCTCCTGCTCTCGCTGCTTGTAGACCTCATCAAAGATCTTGTTGTAGGTCTGCTTGATGCGATAGATTGCATCCTATAAGCACAATACCAAAATGAGGATGAATTAGATTAATATACAGGTCTGAAACCATCTAGTCAATTGCAAACGGGTGATTGGTCTTTTGGTATAATAAGCACCTCTTGTGTGCATTGTCGACACAGGGTTCCTTTAGATATGCAGCAGTAAATAGTGGCAGTTTTCTTTTCTGTAATGTGTAAATGAACAGCAACAAAGGTCTTACACATATTCACTTGGCCCTGTGTTATAAGACACAGAAATTTGAAGCATTTTGCACTACCAATCTCATTTGAATTTATTTTTTCAAACACCACAATTTAACAAAGCTTTACTTTCCTGAAAAATGGGGAGCAAGGGGACAAGAAGGAGAGACCAGAGGGTCACAGTGATTCAGCTTGCTTTTACCCTCCCAAGCACAGGTGACAAGAAATACTTTAATAAGAATAATTAAAGATAGAGAGAAAGAAATTAGAGAGAGGGAGACAGAGAGAGAGAGAGAGAAAGAGACAGACAGACAGAGATAGAGAGAGAGAGAGAGGGAGAGAGAGAGAGAGAAAGACAGACAGAGAGGGACAGAGAGAGACAGAGAGAAAGAGAGAGAGAGATATAGAGAAAAACAGATAGAGGAACAAGTATTTATAAAGAGGTGAGGGAGAGATGGAGAGACAAACAGGAATTTACCTGAAGAAGCACGATCTGGTTGTTTTTCTGCTGCCTGGTATGAAGCTCAAACTGACTATAGAAGAGCTCATTGGCTCCACCGTACTGAGCTCCCAAGGAGCCGGTGATAGCTGCTGGATCTCCTGCGGATTCTCCTTCTTCAGACTCCTCGTCTCCTTCTTCATTCTCACCAGACTGAATGCATCAAGGAGCAACAAAACACATCTTCAATCAGCATCACATATATAAACAGATTTAGTTCTAAGAAGACTGAAAATCTTAGTCTTTACATTTAAGCGGGACTGCACTACTTGTATCTCCTTGCGCCCTCTATATAGCCAAGTTAACAATGCCCCTAGCGCTACCCATTGGTCCCCCATGATCCCCTTTTTCTTATGTTAATTGAGAGCTGATTTAACTAGATCAACACCTGCCAGTGACCACACATGGAGGTCTAATTCCTCCTGGCCAAACTAGTGCAGATAGGCTTTAAAAGGTCATAAAACTCAATATATGCTACATTTTGCATTATATATTCCTTACTTGGTATCTATTTACAGATTAATAATTGCTATGCGTTCTTAGTGGTTTCTATTTTTCACTTTGTTTGTGTCTGTTCATCAAGCTGTAAACAAAGCAAATCTCCATTATTATCTAAAGATGATGTAAGCAATGACTCAAGCTGAATTGAGTCACTCCCACAAAGAAAATCTCTTCCCTTGATAATTGCTACAATTATGAAGGTTTTCTGGAAATTTTAATCTCACAGTATTTTAGCAGTGATTCTGACAGTCCAACCAACAATTAAATAATGAGAATTCTTAATCACCATGCAAGATGAATCATGCTAACAAGTCATTAACACATATATCACAAATGAATCACTGAACACACTTACTGTACTGGCTCCAAGCTCAATGATCTCCTTCCTTGCCTGTGGGTATAGAGAAAGGGATGAAGACAAAATATCTTTTATACATATACACTATACACTATAAGCAGTCCAACAGATACTTCAAAATGCACTGTAAAGCAAGAAAATGTCATGAAATTTTGCAAGTGGTCGCATTTGTGTAAAATATTATTTCCTCCTTTTCATTTAATGTTGAAGATCAGGAATTACATGATGAATAATTTTTTACTCTTTGTTACTCATATTAACCAAAAAGCAAATGTAGGGCAAATGGACAAAACTACAAAAGTATTGGTAGATTGACAGACACTGGAAAACACAGTGCCTTTATTAGTTGGTAACAAGCTCCATGCAGCGTATCTCTCTCTTCCTTTTTTCCTCTCTCCCCCCCCCCCCTCTCTCTCTCTCTCTCTCTCTCTCCCTCTCTCTCTTATTCTCTCTTTACCTCTATATGCCTATTCCTTTTCTCATTTGATTGCATATGATCTAAAATTATCTAATCAAATTAAACTTCAGAGACAGGGTTAAAATCAAGCAGACTTACAGCCATCTCAGCAACCTCAATGCGCCTCACATTGGTGACGAATTCTAAATCCTCTTTCTCCTTCTTGCTTCTCTCTCTCATCGGGTAGTTGCTCACGTCCAGAGGGAAGTGGAACGCCTGCAACATGAAAGGTTTCAACAATAATTAAAGATGAATGAGAACAAGAACAGTTATTTATCTTGGCCTGCCAGGTACCTTAAGCTCTCCATCTCTCTGGGGACATTTTGAAGGTACCATAAACCCTTCTTAATTCAAGAATTTGCTCAGTCTAATGTATTTGCAGAAACAATAGTAAAGAGCATATTTATCAGAATATATCATGCACTGAAAGAAATGAAGCGCTGCATTTGTGATTTTGGAGTTACATATCATCTGTTTGGACTCTTGGAGCCAGAAGGGCCCTAACTCGTACCATTTTACACTGAGTTAACGCCCTCCTGATACCAAACAGATAATATCAATTATGGATTATGAAATTAAAGTGCATGATACGGGAACCAAACAAGTTATCTCAATAACGTGGTTTCCTTTTATTGAGAATCACTGTAACTATATAGCTTTGTACCTTGATGCTGCGTCCTTTGTTGATCATGGAATCCCAGCATTCATTCTTAATGGTCTCTCTCATGTACATCTTAGCTAGGTCCTCAAGCTCCATCTCTTCACGGATCTGTTAAGACAAACAAAATATTCACCAGTAATGTTGACAGTGTCATGATTTAACCCTTTAGATACTGCTATTGCAATCCCTGACACAGTATTTATTTATATCCTTTAAGCAAAGCACTGTATTTACATTGCTTCTCCATATCCATGTATATAAGTGGGTACTAGTACAATATGAAGGTCTGTAATTGACTAGTATGAGTACATCTTTA